>BLKM01000071.1:705097-723589 GCA_013340265.1 Coptotermes formosanus
CCATTCATCTTCCAACTGGTCTGTTACTTGCCACTTGCTCTTCTTCTTCCCACTTTCTCACTTTGCCACTTGACGAGTATATGAAGTCACTTCTCTTACTGCTTTAGTTTCTCCACTGTCACTTCGGATTCTTTAATTCCTTTCTTCACTTCACCAGTCTGTCTATTGTGGGTTTCCAGTAACTTCTGGATCACTATGCTGTCACTCTCTTGATTTTTTATGTTGTGCCTGTATTTGATCAATCTCATTCTGTTCTGTTAGCGGACCTAGAATTAGCACCACACCTCCCACTACAGCAGACTGACCAGCACCAGCAGACTGACCAGACACTAAAAAGAAAAAATTCCACAGGTTATGATGGTATTTCAAGTAGAATATTAAAAAAATGTCTATTGTGCCTATTTATAAGAAGGGTGATAAGACAGATTGCAGTAACTATCGAGGCATATCACTTTTGTCGACTATGTACAAAATTCTATCCAACATCCTTTTGTCAAGGTTAACTCCATATGCAGAGGAAATTATTGGGGATCATCAGTGTGGATTTCGATGTAACAGGTCAACTACTGATCATATATTCAGCATTCGTCAAATACTTGAGAAAAAATGGGAATACAATGAGGCAGTGCATCAGCTATTTATAGACTTCAAGAAAGCCTATGATTCAGTTAGGAGGGAGGTCTTGTATAATATTCTCATTGAGTTGGGTATCCCCATGAAACTAGTAAGGTTAATAAAAATGTGCCTAAGTGAAACGTATAGCAGAGTTCGGGTAGGCAAACATCTGTCTGACACGTTCCCTATTAAGAATGGTTTGAAACAAGGAGATGCTCTGTCGCCATTGCTTTTCAACTTTGCTTTAGAATATGCCATTAGGAGGGTTCAGGCAAACCAGGGGGGCTTGAAATTGAATGGTACAAATCAGCTTCTGGTTTATGCTGATGATGTTAATATATTGGGCGGAAGCGTACATAGCATAAAGAAAAATGCAGAAGATTTAATGATTGCTAGTAAGGAGATTGGTCTAGAAGTAAATGCTGAGAAAACGAAGTACATGGTCATGTCTCGAAATCAGAATGCAGGACACAATCACAACATAAATATAGATAATAAATCCTTTGAAAGGGTGGAAGAATTCAAATATTTGGGAGCAACCCTAACGAATCGAAACTCCATTCATGAAGAAATTAAGAGCAGATTGAAGTCGGGGAATGCTTGCTATCATTCGGTGCAGAATCTTTTGTCTTCCAGGTTGCTATCCAAAAACACAAAGATTAGGGTATACAGAACTATAATTTTACCTGTTGTTCTGTATGGATGTGAAACTTGGTCTCTCACACTGAGGGAGGAACAAAGACTGAGGGTGTTCGAGAATAGGGTGCTGAGGAGGATATTTGGGCCTAAGAGGGACGAGGCGACAGGGGATTGGAGAAGACTATATAACGAGGAACTTAATGACCTGTACTCATCACCAAATATTATTCGGGTAATCAAATTGAGAAGACTGAGATGGGTGGGGCATGTGGCACGTATGGGGGAGGAGAGAGGTGCATACCGGATTTTGGTGGGGAGACCTGAGGGAAGGCGACCACTTGGGAGACCCAGGCGTAGATGGGAGGATAATATTAAGATGGATATTCGGGAAGTGGGATGGGAGGACATGAACTGGATTGAGCTGGCTCAGGATAGGGACGGGTGGCGGGCTCTTGTGAATGCGGTAATGAACCTTCGGGTTCCATGAAATGCGGGGAATTTCTTGACTAGCTGAGAAACTGTTAGCTTCTCAAGAAGGCCTCTGCTCCATGGAGTTAGTTAGTTATTAAAAAAATGTATGGATGTGATAAGCAAACCACTTAGTCATATCAGTAATGAGTCTTTCAAACAGAGTATATATCCTGAAAGATTGAAATATGCTTTAGTGAGACGTATATACAAAATGGGAGAGAGAACTGACATTTCAAACTACAGACCAATATCCTTGTTAACAACCTTCTCAAAAATTTTTGAAAGAGTAATGTATGCCAGGTTATACCAACATGCACAAGTAAATAATATAATTGAGCCTGAACAGTATGGTTTTAGGAAGGATCAAAAAGCAGAAATGGCGACTTATACTGTAAGTAATCACATTCTAAAAACCTTGGACGAACATAGTCAAATACTAGGCATATTTTGTGATCTAACAAAAGCATTTGACTGTGTGATTCATGATATTCTGTTGGATAAATTGGTCGTCTATGGTGTTCGTGGAGAAATATTAAGGTGGTTCAAGTCGTACCTTGAACAGAGGAAACAAAGAGTTGAGATATGTCATAGTGAAAAAGGAAGAGTATATTCAGATTGGGAAATTGTGAAATATGGAGTGCCTCAGGGCTCTTTGTTGGGTCCCTTTCTGTTCTTAATATATATTAATGATTTACCATTGGGAATGAATACTGACTATAAAATAACATTTTATGCGGATGACACAAGTGTGTTAATATCTGGCAATAACACACACATGAGCTTCAAGTAAAATCTGACAAGGCCTTGAATACGCTAAAATATTGGTTCGCGAATAATGGACTCTCTTTAAACCTAGCAAAAACTAAAATCTTAAAATTTGAAACTACTTCTCAAAGTAACGTGTTATTCCAATTACAATGCAAAAATCAGCACTTGCAAGATGTAAAGAATATTAAATTTTTGGGAATAGAAATTGATAAGCTTATGAACTGGAAAGCACATGTTGAACAAATATTACCTAAACTTGGTAATGCATGCTTTGAAATCAGAAATATGTAGTCTTGCAGTAATATTGAAACACTGAGGATGATATACCTTGCATACTTTCACTCAATCATGAAGTATGGGATTATTTTTTGGGGTAACTCAGCAGAAGCTAAGAAAGTTTTCCTTTTACAAAAAAGGACTTTAAGAATAATGGTGGGAATAAATCACAGAAATTCATGCAGGCCAGTTTTTAAAGAATTAAATATTTTAACTCTGGCATCACAGTATATATTATCATTGATGACTTTTGTGAAGAACAACTTGGAGCTCTTTACCTTTAGTTGTACAGTTCATAATAAGCTAACGAGGAATAGAGGAAATCTTCATGTACTCCAATCATGCTTATCAATAAGGCAAAAAGGAGTACATTATATGAGTGTTAAAATCTTTAATAGTTTACCAAAGTTTTTAGTTGATTTACTAGAGGATGGAACAATGTTTGTAGAAAGGCTGAAAGAAATTTTAATACATAATGCGTTTTATTCAGTGGATGAATTTTTAAATTATTGTCAAAAAAAATATTAACAGTACCATGTTTGTATATATTTTCAAATAAATCTAGCATTACATTGTGTAAATATTAGGCAAGGGAATCATTTGCGTAGTCCAAGGGCATTAGGTATTCTGCCATAAAGGTTTTTAGTGAATTACCTGTATGTATCAGGCAATTCCAATATGATGAGGTGCAATTAAAAAAGTCATTGAACAGTATCTTCTTGTACCTTCCCCCCCACCACCATTAGAAAATTCATTAGAAGTGCTTGGTGATGATAAATGCTTTGTTGTAGTATATTTTGAACTGGCAAAAATTGGAATTGTCTTACCTTTTTACTTTTTACCTTTTACTTTTATACTTTTATATATTTTTGCATTTTTGTATTGTATTGTATTGCTTGTACTGTGTGTGATGTCATACTGTGATACTGTTGTTTGTGTTTCTTGTCTGTGCCTGTCATTGATGTTGATATTAGTGATATTATGACATGTTTCATATCCAGCAGCCGATGGGCTGATATTTATTTATTTATTTACAAAACCGACTAATACTTTCCACCTAACCACCCCCCAATGCTTTCTTCCATGTACGTACATCTTCCCATAACTGTGCCAATTCTGACCCATTATATTGCAGTGTCCACACTAACTTTCCATTGTTGCGGAAACACCCCTGCTGTCTAATGTAGTTTAGACGTGGCTTCACCTGCTGATGTGGAATGACAAAGTTTATTACCAGTTAACAAAAGCCTGCCACTGGACTTCATTCTGCAGCACTTGTGTCTTCAAGTCTTATTTCTTTCATGCATGTCTTAATATTGTTTTCTCATCTACAATTAGGTGTACAGTTAGTAACTGGTTTTCAATATTTCTGACCAGCAATGTTGTATATATTTCCCTCATGTTTTCTACATGCTTTGGCTATCATATTCTCCTTTATTTAATCACCCAGACAATATCAGATGAGGACTGAAAAATATGAAGCTCCTCATTGGATAATTTCTTCATTCTTCTGCTGCTTTCCCTTTCTTGTGTACATATTGCTCTCAAGAAGAAGTTTTACATACATTAAAGATGATAAGTAAAACTTGTATGTTTACACTGTGGGTACTGACGGTGTCACTGCTGAACATTTGAACTGTGCCAGAATTTGAGAAGGTTTATTAATTATCCTTGTATTATGATTTTATTGTCATTATGGTGGCAAGATATATGAATATACACTTAGTTCTTTCTGTATTTATTTCTAGCCTATCCTCCTTACTAGTTTCTAATACCAGCAGAGGTCCTTTATTATTTTTTCAGAGTATTTTTGTTTTTCCTAACAAATAAAAGTGGGGTATTTTGTGAAATGCTTTGGTTTTTTTCCTGCAGATACACGCAGTATGAATATTATACATACCATGGTACATATACACAGTGGTATCAGGGCTGGTGTTGGATTCGCAGATGTAACAGAAATCGAGTTCGTACACGGGCCTTCATTGGCCAAAAGGACAGTTGACTATTGTTGTGTGAATTTGGGATATTTGAAGGCAAAGTTTGATATCAGCAGAAATGCATTTTACAAGGACTGTGGGATACGCTTTTCTGAACCATGAAAGAAAGGAAGACATTTTGAGAAAACCACAGAATCCAAAAATAATTGAACTTGTGGAATGACACAGAAGAAATAGAAGGAAGATGTAGAAAGGGCCATCTGATGGGATTTTGGAAACGATCTTAACATATCAGCCAAAACAGAAAAGAAATTTCCGAAGACTGTTCAATGACAGAAGGCTCCTGTTCTGTTATGTCCATAGTGAGTTTCGGTAGGCCTACTAGTGGGAAGGATGGTGATTAAGACAAATGATTATGCAGAGAAATTTGAATTTTAAATTGCTTGTGAATTATTTGAGTATTGGTTTTGGTGAAATGTTGCATCTAATGTAAGAGCTCGCAGTAAAATGTCAGTTGTTATTGCCTGGCCATATTAAATTATTTTATCTTGACTGAATAGATATTGTGACATTTAATTTTAATGGTGCAAACGATTTTGTAGAAAAATTTTGCTGTAGTCACTGGATTTATTAATTCTGTGTAAAAAATAATGAACCTTTTGTACAAAATTTATTACAATTCCATATCATTGTATTTAAAGTAAACTGACTCTTCAAGTTTCAGCAGTTTACATTTGCCATCTTCAAGGATGCATCACATCTGCTGCCTCAGTACCCAAGGAAGGAGTCAAAGCTAGTCTCTGAAATTTTGGTTTGTTTGAATTGCCTGACACGGCTGTCATTCTGAGAGGATTTTATTGGAAGGTGTTAAAAGTTAGTAAGCATGTCACTGTTAAAGTCATACAAATTTTTGGTATGTTGTTGGAAATGAATGTACATTTTTATATAATAAACAAAAAGAGGCTGCCAGTTGGCTTCAAATTTCAGCTTGGAAAATATTTTCATAATAAAATATTATCTAAATGCAGTGAGATTTCTGAATAGCATTATGCTGCTTGGTAAGCTGTTCAGACGGCCTGGGTGGTTCACTGGTTTCTCCAATGTGTAACAGCAATCTTCCTGTTTTATTAAATTTTCTAATGTGGTGCTGTAGTAATATGATGTAGAAAACTTCAGAATTTCTTCTGTCTCTGTAGGAAGTAAAGTTCATCATAAAGTACGATATAAATAGTATTACATTATCAAAAATCTTTTGTGGAATTTTACGAGATTCGGGAGATTGCTGGCTTATATGAAGATGGATAAGACAGTAGTGTCTAATCTGTTTGCACATAAGCAGGCAATCTCCATTGCACAGACCAGGGATCCATTACGAAATTGCCTGCACTTCAACTGATCATCTTTTACACATTTTATACCTTTTTAATATGTACATACATTGTTCTGTTTTGTTCTATCTTACTTTTGTATGAATCCCCGATGATGATCTCATGAGGGGTTGAAACATGTAGGATTGCTTTACTGATGTTGTAATGTAGAATACCTGAAAATACTAGAGTACATTTTCTTGGGCTGAGTATTGCCAAAACTATACCTATCACTCTTTTGTTACTTGTTAACCCTTCTGTGCTTAAAGGAGAAGAACAGCAGTAAATAAAGAAATGAGTGAGATACATGATTTCTCCTTAGAAGCAAAATTTAATGGCAAGTAAATAAATTCCGTGTTTATTTCTTATAATGCACTAACTTGCACATTTCATTTACAAGGCTAAATTACAAAGAGATATTACAGAAAGAAGACTGTGCATATGTGTATATATATATATATATATATATATATGTGTGTGTATGTGTGTGTATATCTATATCTATATCTATGTCTATATCTATATCTATAAGACTGTCATACTGTATTTCATTATTTCCATCATTTAATTTTAAGAACAACTTGGAGGAAGAATGGCAACTTCCACTAGTTCATTGTATACATATACTGTGTACCTTGTTATATTATTTGGTTATTTTGACTGAAATTTTGGACATTTTCCATCTTCCAGGATTAAAAAGTTATAACATTTCAGAAGCTTGGTCTGCCTCCATCTTCACATGGAGTGGCGAAAGGGGAGAACTACATGGTTGGGCTCATTAGGCCCACCTCAGTAATTTCTCTCATTTTTCCCATTCCACCTGAAGACATAGGCAGTACCAACCTTTGAAATGTAGCAAGTGTTAACCTTTGAAAGCCTAGCGGTAACTTTATGTACCACCAGGTTTAACATTACAAAATTCTACGTGTTGCCTACATTGCGTTTATATGTTTTGTATGGATCTCAGAACAAACAGCAACTTTTGCCTTATAAAACGTTAAGAGATTGGTTTTTATAACCGAAGTGGAGAGTGTGTACAGCGAGGTACGCACTGAGTCCTTATATAAAACAGATATGCTTCATCTTTAAAGGGTTAATCTGGAATGATGGACAGTGTCCAAATAATTAAGTCACAACTATGACCATGCATCCTGATTAGAATCCTTTGAAGTTAAATGTAATTGGGTTATTACATGGTTCTTAACATAAATTAAGTTCTGGTACATAATATCTGTGGTATAATATATTCTTAAATACCAAGTGAAAAGGTTATTTAAATAAAATCTCTGCTCCAGGGTGACCATACAGAAACAGAAATGCATATTGCCGCATCTGATCTGAACAATAGGCATGGATGAATGTTGTAGAAGAAGCATCTCAGAACTATAGAAGAAGCGTGGAGCTGAAAAATGAAGCTGGAATGTGGAAATGGCCTTGGGGTATGGGATGTGACAGGTAGTGTTACTTCTATCATTACTGTAGCTATGATGACTGGAGCATATTTGTATCAGTGCAGATATGGTAAACCTCTGTTTTATTCACAGCAAGGTATGCTATTTGGCATTACATAACTAAATTAATTAATAAAGGACATACTCTACTTCCATGTAAGTGTGCTTGTCACGGTTTTAAAAACATAGATCCATGAAGACCATTATGAATTCCAATGAGGGTTTTTTTCCCACACAATTAATGCACAGATATAACATATACAAGATTCATAGTAATCATGACCTTAGCAAATTCATATAGATTAAGGGCTAGACCTTTTTTATTCTTGTATGTTTCCACATTCATGCGTCTTATGATGACTGTGTAATATTGTTCTCAAGGGAAAATCAGAATGCTTTTCTTGTGGTCCCTAGCTGCGCATGCTTTTAGGCAGATGTACATGCTCTAAGGAAATGTAAGGATGTAAATATCCAAGTTTGAAAAGTACAGCTAATATTAGGGTTTTATACGTTTACATCTTTGGGTTATAGATAAAGAGAGAACATGATAAAAGAATTCTGAACAGTATGGTAATGATCATTTCCTTGTGTAAGTGTATATGAATATATAATATGAATGACTTCCTTTATTTAATCTATTCTTGACTTCGTTACAAATAGAATGTATTTGTTATTCCCCTTCCCACCTGTATGAACTTCGACACATTTTACAGGGATTTATTAGCTGCATCTGTAATAAAATATTGTCCTGCATGCAGGTGATGAGACATGAATATATACTTAGATTTTCCTTTGTGTTTGTTTATAGAAGTTCCTCACAAGTGTCTAGTACAATTTTTATTTTCCCTTTTTTTGATATTTATGTTCTTGTCTAAAAGACTGATACCTTTAATACAAATGCTAACACAAACAGAGCTTTATTTGTTGACATACTGACACATTATTTTGTACTTTTCTAGCAGGAACCAGTGATTTCAGTGATTTACCATTCATCATGTCCTTGGAAGAAGAAAATGAAACAGAACAGGATGTTCATGGCACATTACTATGGTCTGATCCCCATGGTAACTGAATTTCTTGCATATTCTTAAACACTTCTCCCTGTAAAAGAAAAGGGGCTACCACATTGTTTAAAGGAGCAGAAGTATTTTGACACATTTGTGGATGGCATTGTTATTTATAATATGGGGGCAAGGGGTATGCTTGAGCATTTTTTTTTTAATTGCCCTATTGTGAGTGCACTAAAAGTGACAGACATTTGCAACATATACCAGCATACACTATGATACATACTGTTATTGCTGAGCAGTCTAGAAAACTCTTCACATTTGTTTGTTTTAAATGCAAAGCCAATTTTCTTGATCTCTGAATCATGTGAAAAGGTGTCCCACCATGGGGCACTTTTGAACATTTACAGTTTTCAACAGAAATTAGGGGCTGTGGCAGCACGGGGCTTAAAATTCCAATCTGCCCCCAGTTTCTTATTGCATTTGCATTTTTTGTGTTTTATACACTGCTAATTATACAGACAGACAGTGCCATAGCTGGGATTTTTGGCGTCCTGAGTGTGAAATTATAATGGATGCCCCTAACAAATTATGCATTTAGAAAATCACAGGCATTTATTGAATTTTCTTTTATTTGGCTCAGTAACATAAAATTTGTTGAGTGCAGAAAATAAATGTTGTTTTTCATTTTAATAGTAATTTTGCAGGCCAATCTGCCACTGTTTGGTATCTATCTCCTGGTGGGAATTCACCGCTTGCCCCATCCCCAGCCCCCCAGCTATGCCAGTTGTTATGGCGTTACCTTAATTATGTACACCTAACTTTCATGCCCACATGGTAGTGGGACTTAAATCGGGTGAGATGTGCATGGACTGTAGTTTGTGTTACAAGGCCCATTGAATTTCAATGAGGAAACATGTTAGCAAATGTGCTAGTGACATGTTACCCTGTCAGTGATGTGTAACCTGCATGTTGTTGATCCGAAAGGAGTGATAACCTTCATCACAGTTGTCTTACTGTTGAACCCTTTTCTGAACCTGTCAAATTCCATACACCCTTCACATTTTATTTCTGTAAGTGCCGTTTTAATGTGATTCTGCCTTCCTAGTACAGAATTCCCAAGCAGTCTCATGCATGAGATTTATTGTATAAAATTTCTATTCATGTACCATTTTCCTCAAGATGTTACACTTCAAATTCTTTAGACACAGTTGGCCTGCATGTATAATGCTAATAATAGAAGTAATGAAGGTCCTCTTTGTGTCTTTCTCATTCTTCAGCTGCTATTTCATCCTTCCTAATTCCAGCACACTCATCTGAGATGGGGTGATAAAATAACAAAGCCTACATATGTGAGGTCATGTGAGTGGTGTTACTGGAGAGAGAGGTCTTCTGGGATATGACACCATGTCAGTTGCTAAACAGTCACCGAAATTTCTGTGGAGCTTGCTGCCTCTGAATTGCTATAGGAGATGGTGCATATAAATAAGGCGGTTGAAATAAAGCAACACAGCCTACATCAGAGATATGCTGTGTATGACGTCAGTGTGAACATATGTTGGGATAAAAGTACGTGCTGTTTGCCCTGCTATGCATGAGGAATGGTGAAATTCGAGGTAGTGCTGTGTGCGATATCTCAAGGAACTTATTTAAGAGCAGTGGCATAGCTAGGTCTTTTGGCGTTTAGGGCAAGTGATCATAATGGCCATCCCTAAAGAGAGATCATGAATTAAGAACACAATTGTTTACTGAATTTTTTATTTGGTTCAGTAATTTAAAATTTGTTCACAAAAGAATGTAAAGAGTTTGAGTTGAAATTTTCGTTTTGCCACCACTCAGACGCTACTGTTCAGGAAATTCCCACTACTTAACCCCTTCCAGCTATGCCACTTGTCTAGATAACCTATTATGCAGCCAGGATTTGAATGCGGTACCTCTGGAATACACACTGCTGTTCTTCTTCTACTTTTCACAAGAGTTGGTTGCTAGCAGTCCATTCCAAGGTTCTGAAAGTTCCTTGTCATATACAGAAGTTCAAATTGAACTACTCACATGACTGTTGGGCTCCTACACTTGCATTGAGAGGGACTGTCCACAGTTAAAGATGTTTTCTTCTGAAGAAAATGGGACAAGTAGGTAAGAGAACAAAATAATTGACGACAAAAGTTCTGTTGGTTCTGGCAGAATGGAAATCCTATTAAAATAGGATGCCTTGCCATTCTACATATCCCCATACACATACTGTTTTGTATGGAGAGTAAGCATATAACAGTTTACCACAGAAAAACCTGTATAAATAGAAAACAGAGTATTTTGTATGCAAGTGAAGCTTTTAATGCAAAATTTATATTCAATAATATTGTAGTAAAATTAATATCAATTATAAAACAGAATGACAAAATAATAAGTAAAACATTTTCAGGTTTCCACTTTTAAGAGTGTTCTTGCTTAATGAGCCCTTTTTTTTTTAGTTCTTCCAGTTTATTTCTCACTTGCTCTTAAATCCTGTATTAGACTTCAGACAGTAGTATGAGTGTATTTTGGGGTTTGTGAAAACAAGTTAGACAATGTGTGTCTAATGTAACATTGGGGCATGTTTGCATAATGATTGTTGCAGTGACAACACAACAGTGCATTGTGTGTGTTGTTGAACTGCATGTCACTGTACGCAATATAAAAACAGTTTTGCAAAAAATGCTATTGTGGTGAATTTATGTTGCCCGAAACAGTAGAACTTACTTAGGTCTTCATGTAATATGCCTATTAGTTTTGTCCGATTTTAATAAAATTTGGAGTTTCTGGACAGATTTTGATAGGAGTCCCCAGTATCAAATTTCATGGAATTCTGTATGTATGAGCCCCACTGATACATGTGGAAATGACAAAGCTAATAGGCGCTTTTTGCGACTGTAAGAACATGCCTAAAAACTGAAGAAACTGAAAGTGAAAATACAGTATTTGAAACCGATCACTTTACGGCAATGAATGTACTCAGGTTGAATAACATTACATTGGACCAAACAATCTGACATAGCAGTAGTGCTCTAAACTGCTGCTCAGCATGTGCTAGGTTAGAATCTCGGTCAGGACACTAGCAATCTTAAATGAGTTTTTTCGTGATTTTCCTCAGTCCTGCAGGCAAGTTCAGGGTCACAAATACTTCCTTTAGAGCCCTTTTCATTTCATTGGTCAACCTATCGCTTGACACTACATCGTATTTGATACACAGTATCATTAACTAAACCATGAAAGAAATTAAAAGGAGATAATTGCAGACTTTGCATACAGGCCATTTTTGTAATAGGTCAGTAACTGTATGGCCAAACCACTGTAAAGCTGACTCACAAGACTTTATCTTGTTGGTGCTGGAATTCATACCATAGCTAGACTGATAAAATGATTTCCCAAGAAATGTTATAAGCATAAGCCTATGTGACCAGGGTTATCTTGGGTAACAGGAAATCTGGGCTGGAGGGACTGTCCATTGGATGTCAGAAAATGGGGAGGAACTGAAGACACAAGATTATTCCACTATCAGCATATCCTTCTGCCCACACACTGTCTCCAGTTAACTGCAGCTCCCTGCATCTCTGTAGTCTGAATCACAATGATGTGTCGGCTGTCTGCTCTTCTGTGTCTGATCTACATCCTTACACCACAGTGCAGGGCAAACTCACCCAAACCATGCACAAGAACTGTAAATAAGCCGTGAGTATCATATTCACATAACTAATGTGGAGTAAGGTATATAATATATTATTATGTATTCTTGCGTATATTTGTGTAATTTATTTAGTTGTAAGATGCCCATGTTGACCAAACAAGGAATGTTTCTAAAAAATACATGTAATCTGTATCAAACTACTTAATGCTGAGGATCGGAAGACCCTTGAAAATGAGACCACTGCACTGTTTTGAAACATCTGGAACCAAATACCCTCTGGCACTGTATCACTCCCCAGAGGAACTGATACCTCATCCACACCACTGCAAAAACCTTAAAATTCGCATACTTAAGTGTTATTCCCAAATATAATCTACACATTTCTCTTACCTCCAAGTACCGTTCGTAACATTCATATGGGTGAAGGTGAAGTTGTCCCTTTGCACACCATGAAGACTGGAGGTATAGATCCACTCATTCTTAACTTTGGAACTACATGGAGATGAGTGATTGGTTTCACGCCCCAGCTGCTTTTCCTCAGGGGAAAGAGCTTCTGATGTACATTGACTAGGAGGATGGGTGAGGCTCACAGCATAGAGTTTTAAATAAATAATAGTATTTTTGGTGGTAGTTTGTGGTAAAATTTTTAACAATTGCAAATGCATGAATAAAATGAACAGCAATTTTTCAGGTTGTATTTGGCCGGGGGCTGGGGAGGGGAAGTGTGGGAAGATGTGCAGGTAAATTACAGTTACAAAAAAGTGAGATTTGAAGTTTCCCTTGAGGTCTGTAAAATATAGCCTATTTCAAAGGGTCCCTACACAATTATATGCTGTGAGATTTACTGTAAATTCCAGTTCATTCAAGTAGACAAAAATGTTCTTTTTACACTACCTAGAAGTGTTACATTCCCCATTGTTGGACTGTTACATACAGCTAACAGCTACTGTGTTGTAAGTGTGCAGAGAGAGGTGTTTTGGGCTTTATACTTTTCCTTTTAACACTTTCACTGTTATGGCCAGATTATACAAATTCCAGTGTAAGAAGTTAATTCTTAAATATGTGTAATATTTCATAGATAAAAATTACTACATATTAGCATGCATAAAAGGGAAATATTGACTTGATGTTCAAACTGACAGTCGGTTGACATGTTTTATTTTTGTGACAGTAAAAAAGTAAAGGGTTCATTTATTCTGTCTTTGCTGTGTACCTGCCAAGAACTGAGAGTAACTTCACAACTTAAAAGAGTCTGGTGGGCCACTCTTTTGTTCATAAATGGCTGTTCTTGCTTTGAAATGTAAAATTGAGAGCCTATGTGAGGTATGAACTTCTTACTTTTGTGAATAGTAAGTTGCAGCCTTCTGGGATATGAAGCAACGTAGTTTTGATATGTACCAGTATTTCAGAGGAACTTGCTGGATTCAGTGTCATGGTACTAGCGGACGCAACATGTTTGTCTGAAACACTGGTACATATCTATCCAACTACATGGCATCACATGCCAGAACACAGTGCTACAACAATGAAAAGTGAATCCAGTGTAATTTTTTTTAAACTTTGGCCTATAAAGTGTTGATATGAAGCAAACTGAATTTCCTTCATATAAAATTAACACAAGTTCTAAACATAAACCTGCTTTGTAGTGCCTAAATTTGCTTCTGTTGTCTTAAGTAAGCCATTGTTTTACTTGAAAGTGTATGAAGACTTGTGAATTCAAATGTCTGAAACTCATACCGTCCAACTTTTTATCGGTGTTTTTGGAAGACTGCACAATTAATGAGTTTTAAATCAGTTCATTTACAGCAGTTACTTTTGACTGCATGATTATAAACACAAATGAGGCTTAATTTTATAAGAAGGAAATTAAAGTAATGTAATCAAAATTTGATAGCATCAGTGTGTTCATTTGAAATAAACTGGCTGTAATACTGTACATAGTAGTCGGCTAGTAGAAACATAGTGTGGTAGGGGGAACATATTTCACATTAAGCTGCGAGAGGCTAACATGATTGATTTACGTACCTTACATACTGCCAGATGGCTGTGTGGTCTAAGGCGTAGGTCTGTGGCCGAGCACTTGCTGGGATCGGGGGTTCAAATCCCACCAGGGGCATGGATGTTTGTCTCTTGTACAGTGTTTGCATTGTGAGGTAGAGGTCTCTGTGATGGGCCGCTCCCTTGTCCAGAGGAGTCCTATCGACTGGTGTGTGTCTGAGTGTGAACGAGTGAAAATAAAAACTCCTCTACACCTACTGTGAATAAGTAGGTAGAAGAGGCAAGGACTATGAACGAACGAACACACTGCCAGTTTATCTTGGCATGACACAAAGTCTTCAGAGAGGATCCAAAAATTAAGCAAAAAATGAAGATAATTAGTTTTTGTGTGGCTTCACTGCTGAACATTTTTTGCAATATTTAGAACTGTAACAATGAAAATACTATGACTAAGACATAATGTCACCAATTCTTAATTCTTTTTTGCTCATGTAATAGGATGTAGTAAAATTTTCTGCACTAAGAATACTAAAACATATTATATAAATGGCATTTAGTCATTTAAAGTCCAGTAGTAACTGTAGTTGCCAACTGCTGTAACATTTATAACTTTGTACTTTGCATGCAAAGTATGTTGTATATGTTCATACAGTTCTGAAAATCAGTAATGAGTATTTTCCAAACAGTAGGTGTGTAATTAGTCTTCGTATGGTGATGGAGTTTGTGAGGTATGAGTGGAACTTTCTATACATAATTCAGATGAATTTCAGTCTTAAAAGCAGGTAGTTTCTGATCTGTCTTTGTAGTGGCCTGGGTTTGAATCAGGTCCAGTTTGTGTGTGATTTGTGATTGATAAATGGGCACTGAGACAGGTTGTTCATCCAGTACTTCGTTTTTCCATTGTTCCTATTATTCCATGAATGCTCCATACTCATCTTTATCTAAAGCTGCTCTTAACAGAAGGACAGAGAACTGAAGCCTGGGGAGCTTTCAACAAAAGTGATGCTCTTTTGGAAATCAGGGAGCATCAAGAAGGAAAAGTAGTTACATTGTTTTTTGAGTTTTGCCAGGTTAAATAAATACTGATTAGGACTATATTAGATAATATATTGTGTGTTAAAATACAAGAGCTTAATTTAAAGGTATTTCCATGATAGGTACCTTATTAGAATTCATCCCATTGTGGTGTCAGAAAACATTCAAAGCAATATGAAATAGTCAGTCTAACACAACTGTGTTTTTATTTAAATGCAGTTGTGTTAGACTGACTACTTACTATAGTTTTGAACATCGTAGGTACATGGGCACAGAAATAAAGCATTATCCCCCTCTTTGAGAATGCTGATCACAGATTTTTACCACCACAGGCGCTCAGTAACAGAAAAAAGCACTACCCTGCCTTTTTTGAGAATGCTGAAATAAAGTGGTACCCTGTGTCTTTGAGAATACTGAACACACAGGTCCACAGTTACAGCAATAAAGTGGTACCTGTGTCTTTGAAAATACTGAACACACAGGGACACAGTCACAGTAATAAAGCAGTACCTGTGTCTTTGAGAATGGTGAACACACAGGGACACAGTCACAGCAATAAAGTGATACCTTGTGTGTTTGAGAATACTGAACACACAGGTACACGGTCACAGCAATAAAATGGTACACTGTGTCTTTGAGAATACTGAAGACACAGGTACACAATCTCGGCAATAAAGTGCTTTCCTGGCTCTTTGAGAATAATGAACACACAGGTAGACAGTCACAGAAATAATGTGGTACCTCCTCTCTCTGAGAACATTGAACACACAGGTACACAGTCACATAAATAAAGTGGCACTCTGCTTCTTTGAGAATACTGAACACCCAGATTGTTACTGTCACAGAAACCATGGAGCAGGTTATTTCCATACTGCTCACAGTCTCTCAAAAGTTCATTCAAATCTTATGTGTACTTTTATTAGCAATTCTGTATGCACTGTGTAAAACCTGGGTGCCAGATTTTAGTGCAGTTTGGTTATGGCAATATGTATGCACTAAAATTATGTGAATTTTATTTTGCTTCAGAGCAGGCTATAAGAACATTCATTTACATAAGGTCATAATCATTTTGCATATTTTGATATCCTTCAACATCCCAACCCCTATCTGGCCTCCCCATCCACCCACCCAGCCCAGACACAAATTAAGTAAATTTTAAAAATCCAGTTAAGCCAAATATCTCTGTGGTCACAAGGGCAATCTCTAATATTAATGAACAGATGGTAATTTTTTTCATAGTGTCAGTGTCAGATGTTAAGATGTGTTCTTTCTGAAATGAACAGGTACCATGCCACAGAAGTGTACTCTTATCCAACAAGAATTGTACATCCTGATCCCAAGGGACACGTTATTCGTAAAACTGCAATTAAGGTGAGGGGCTTTGACATGACATTCAGTAATATTCAGAATGACTGCATGTATCAAGTGCACTCATATGCATATTGTAAGTAGCCTCTTGAGAACAGCTGTAGATAAACTGTTTAGAAGACAGCAGTATGTGTTGTAACTCAGGTTTTATCTCTCTAAAACAGTTAACTTCACCCTGTAAAAACACAGCAGTTGCTTTATCTGCCACCTGCTTTAACGTTATGCATTTCCACATTTTGCTCACAGAGTATATTCACATGGTTCATATAGCACCTACAACAAACAGTGTTTAACTCTCCCTACAGCAGGAACTGGTTGGTCTTTATAATGAAGACACAGTGTTTGCTGTGAGGCCGTACTTTTATATATTATTTAGACAAGCTTTTTGCTTGAAAGGGTTGAGGGACAAATGTAATAATTTTCAAAGCAATAATAAAAAGCAATATGTCTTTTCAAGGACGTGAAACATTTTTACTTACTTGAAGGGGACAACCATAAAGAGTAAATACTTGAAAAAAAAAAGTGTTAAGGAAAATATTGAAAAAGGTCAAACAGCTAAAATTTAGGCCAACATTTTAACAGTTTGACCATTTTACAGCTTTTTATTGTGTACATGGATTGCTAGTTCGGTTTTGCGCAGTGTTACTTTAACCTTTTAAAGCCTAGCGGTAACTTTATGTGCCACCAGGTTCAACATCCAATAATTCTCCATGGTGCTCAAATCGCGTTTATGTATTTTGTACATATCTCATAACAAACAGCAACTTTTGCCATAAACATCAGCAACTCATTCGTTTTTTATAACCGAGGTTGAAAGTGTTTACTGTGCAGTACACACAGAGTCTTTACATAAAGCAGATTACGTTTCGTTTGTAAAGGGTTAATGTGATCCCCTGATGATGATCCTATAAGGGATCAAAACATGTAGGAGTGTTCAATGTGATACTGTAATATAAAATATCTGGGAACAGTGCAGTGCATTTTGTTGGACTAAGTATTGTGAGTTGCTAATCGAAAATGCATGGAATGAACAATACAAAAAAAGTTCTAAACGTCGTATACTTGTCCATAACAGAAAACATATCTAATCACATTACTGTACTGTAGTTGCTGTAATATATTCCCTGCATCTTGATGTTCAAATCAAAAGGTAGTCATATCCAGGCCAGTTGCAAACTTACTGGCACTAACAAATGTATGTGACTTTCAACATTCTGTTATTATTTCAATCTCACTGCATTTAATTGGGATAAAAATTGTGTAAGAAGTGAATAGAATCCAATCATATTTCAGACAGTGATCAAATGGAGGAGGGAAGAAGAATGTTGTCATGGATACGTAAAAAACAAAGAAGGAGTTTGTCTGCCAGATTGTATCAATGGCTGTCCAAATGGGTACTGTATGTCTCCTGGAAAATGTATGTGTGACACTGGCTACATGTTAGAAAGTAGAAGTAATAAATGTGTTGCGACTTGTCAAGGTGGCTGCAAAAATGGTAAATGTACAGCTCCAAATGTGTGTACATGCAACAGTGGTTATTATAAGGATCCAAAGAACAGCAAGAATTGCCTACCAGTTTGCAGTCCCTCCTGTAATAATGGAAAGTGTACAGCTCCTAACACATGTACATGCAACACTGGTTACTCTAAAGATCCAAAGAGCAGCCAGAACTGCCTACCAGTTTGCAGTCCCCCCTGTAGAGATGGTAAATGTACAGCTCCTAACATATGTACATGCAACAGTGGTTACCATAAAGATCAAAAGAACAGCAAAAATTGCCTACCAGTTTGCAGTCCCTCCTGTAGTAATGGGAAATGCACAGGACCCAACATATGTACATGCAACAGTGGATACTCCAAAGATCCAAAGAATAGTACAAATTGTCTACCAATTTGC
>BLKM01000071.1:727767-739302 GCA_013340265.1 Coptotermes formosanus
ATGTTTATTATCGAGTTACTATCTAAAAAGTTTGCAGGACTAATGCACTGTTTAATGTTTATACAAAGGTATTAAAAGTCATTCCATGGAATAATTTTGTAATACCTTTTCGGTGGTGGTCACCACCCAAACATGTCGGAAAATGGAATAACTTTGTAATGCCTACCTTAAAATGATTAAACAGTGCATTATTGTTGGGAACTTTTTAGACAGTAACTCACGGATGTACAAGTTACCTCCAACACAGAGCACAACGCCACACAATACAGCGACAATATCCATAATGGATCAATAATCAAATTAGATATTTGTATACAATGACGAAAACTACAAAGATATACTAAGCATATAGAGTTTTAACCACTTTTACGATGGCTTATATTTTTTAATTCTGCTGCATAAATCACAACGATGTAACATATTATACTATCGTAATGTATTATAAACTTACTCTAGAGAGTTTTGCATATTGGTATATAGACTTCCTGATGATGGCGCAGTTCCACCGAAACATGTAGGAATAAACAAGAGACTGTATTTTTGTGTATGTTAGATGTGCAAATGTTGGTTTTGCAAATGAGAAATTTAGTCACAATGCAAGTAACGAATAATGTTAAAATAATGTTAGAAAATCCGATCTACATAGTTTCTTTCACCGAATAATGTCTCCTTTTTAAAAATGGAACGTGGCAGTTTGTTTCACAAATTCCAATCTTTACTTCATTTCTGTTAAGTTAAGAAATGTGAATTACGGAAGAAAGCAAATAATGTTTGTTTTAAATCACATAAAGATCTTTCTACTTTTGAATGTTTTCCGGGAGTTTTTTAGAAGAAAAATCTAGGGCAATGTTTTTCAAATGGTGTTGCGGGAAACCCCGAGGTTCCGGAAGAAAACTACTTTACAATATAAAAACTGATATTGTTATTGCTATTATAAACCTAACTTAAAATAATTTTCATTTATTTCTAACAAAGGATCATTCGTTTACTTATTTCTGAATTGTTGAAATACACGAATAAGTAACAATGCTTAGAAAATAAGTCTTCTCGAATAGAGCCACTCCTTATAGCATCAATGAAAGTCCAACAATCAGATGTACATTTCGTCAGCTGATAAACTTCGACAGCAGGTACATACTTGTGTGCAGTTGGACCCTGGAATTTTGCAGCTACAAAAACAAAATACAGAATAAGACTGGGAACTCAGCTTTCCAGTATCAGGCAATTTAAAAGAAAGCCCCATTCTTCGCATTGATGAATGAGCATGTGAGGCATAGTAGTTTTTAAGCTTCATTTCAGGCATGTTCCCGTAGTTGTAAAAAGCGGCTACTAGTGTCGTCATGCCTACCTGCCCACATAACTGCTCTGCTCCCACTAGATAGATTTTAGTTGAATTTAATACAGGGGACTTTTCTTAAGACCCGTCAAAAAAATACAAGTTCAGTTAAAATAGGACAAAAATATCCGGAACTTTACATGGAAACCTAAGTACGAGTATGTGTACGACAATATCTAGCTGAATTCTCCCTGGATTGAGAAAAGATTCAGAAAAAGTCGCAGCGAATATCAAAACACTCATTTCATGTCAAATGTCTTTTTTCCCAAAATTGCGGCACTGACAAGATGATTACGAACAATATGGCAGCGCCAGGCAGGTCACAGATCAGAGGCGTAAGAATGCGGGTCCCAGGTCACTGAGGCGAATAACTTTAATCGTGGCGCCAAATGTTTGTGGGCTATCAGTGTGCAAATTGCTTTCTGTCATCCTTCTGTCACCTAGAATTTTGAGGCACCTCCTAGATGCTTGGAAAAGTTGAGTATACCCGCCGTAGATGAAGGGCGCAAGAAGGTTTGGTTTTCAAGCCGGGTAATTAAGATAAAAGAACATAGAGTAATAACATTAATACTCACTGCTTTCGAACGGATAAAACTTTGAGGAAGAGATGTATTTTGCTTGAAGGATAATTAAGGGAAAAATATGTACAGTCATAATATGCAACACTTTTTTTGTATAAGTAACCGTAATTACATAAGAGTAATAAAAATAATAATAATAATAATAATAATAATATAAAACAAACACATTACTGTGTATCCATGGCAGCGACTTTAGTAACTATATGCATCTCGTTTCCCTGCTAAAATTACTGAACAAAATGGCTTGACTGATAAGAGGGTTGAGGAGACAAAAAATTCGAAAGCGCCACAGTGGTATGTTATAGGCTACGTACAGTACATTGCATATCTCATTCGCAATAAGAAAGGTGATTATTCTTTCTAAATACGCGAAATTAATAACCGTTCCCTTGAATGATGGGTGTGTGCAAGGCTGATAAGTGTGATCCATAACTTATTAGAAATGCCATTCTCAAGAATTTCAGATCATAAATGGCAGACGACCGTACTCCACTTTACCTCACGTAAAGGGTAGACAAGGACAATAAGAGAGCGGAATTTCATTTTAAATAACAAAAACATGTCACCCAAAAATTTTAGATTTTTCTCTTTAGCGGATTATGAAAGAGTTGTGTGTGACCAAAATTATATTTTCTATTATTATTATTATTATTATTATTATTATTACATTGTTGCTCTTGATACCTAGGTCAGTGCTGGATGATTGATTTCTAATTCCGTTGAGAGGGGTGGGTGGGGTAGAAGGAAGACATTGTGTATCCTTCCGCACAACCTGACTTCCGGATCACGATTCACCACTGGGTTACACGCGTAATTACATGCAATTAATTATGAATACGAAACCTGTAGTAGCCTATTATCAACCTAACACAACAATAACTCAATAGTTCACTCTAAACAACAACATTAAAGCGCAACAGAGTCATAAAGATTATAATAAAGAGTTTCTTGCCAGCAATTTCTGTACCGTATGCACAGACAACCAACTGCTTGTCCATCCCTACTCTTCTCCTAAAAGAACTGTGATTTAAAAAGTCAAATTTAACACTCACTTAAGTCAACCTAAACCTTCTTCATAAGCTGATAGAAAGCCGGTATAGTAAAAGGAGTACTTTATATGGGGGAGGGTTAATGAAATTATTCCCCCATTCGGATAAAATTCGGTACACATGTCCAAAACAATTTAATTGGCTGTGAGCTTCGAGAAAAGCAGCACAGTGAAAGCCACACTTTACTTACAGGTGTAAATGAGTTTCTATTCGTACTTTCCATATTTACCGTCCAATTTGGATAAAACTCCGTACAAGAGATGTGCACATAACGCTGCTGGGCCTTTATGAGTTGCGTGAAGACCTGCGCGGCAAAGGCCAGTCTTTTCTTATTGCTATTACTGCAATTACATTTACGCGTGTGTCGTGACTTACAGAACATCCTGTTAAAGCCTGTCAACTACGATACAGAACACATCTGCAAGCTTGCACTGTGTGCAACGTTGCGTAGATCTTCCGACCAATCAGCATGGCAGTACTCAACACTGAACGGATATCAGGTGACGTCATAGTCAAACCACCTGAACTCCCATCAAGACACGCAGACCACACGTCTGTCCACACGGTTATCCTCTGCCAGATCTGTTGCCTTGCATATCGTACGATTGCCTTCAGCTGATCACGGCATGTTGGCTAGAATTACCACCAACTGATAACATGTATACACAACCTTGAAAACTGCTGTTTTAACAAGGCAACCCTACATGCTTCGACATCCAAAACTTCAAGATCCGGAGGATTTTCTGGGTCATTATCAAGGACTTCAATTTAAAACAAGTGGGCATACCGAAGGTTTATACACATGATTCCATAAAAATCGTGTATGTGATATGTATGTATGTATGTACATATATATATATATATAAAACATGCAATCGTAAGAGTAACACATGTTCATTTGATGGACGGAAGCATATTAGAGGCAATAAAAACAGCTGGTAAGTCCCAGCCTTGTTCACATAGCTGATTTTAATTTAATGATAACTAAAAAATGTAAATGTAAAGCCAATCAGTCAGTTACACTGCGCGCTAACACTTTTATAAAATGGATTATGTTAAGATTGATAGATTTGTGTCTCAAATTCTAATGGCAGGGTCTGATTTGTTTTGACTTGAGAAACCTTGGCTATGGTTTTAGAGGAGGGTAACTATTGAAGACTTAAACATTGAATGTTTAGGGAAGGTCTTGATGGATTTAATGATTAGGAAACCACAAATTTCATATTAGTATATAATAAAGTTTACCCTATTTAGCCAAAGAACGATGCATTCCCGTAATTGACGGTTTAAGGTTGCTAGATTCACCACCACAAATTGGTGGCCACAAAACAGGAATTTAAAGGAAAGTACGTGATTAGAATTCCATCAGCAGACCTATATGGTATCAAAATTTGTTACGTCGGCACTTTCTGTGAACATTATTTGTGTTAATTTTCTCCACAGGTCCAGATCAGCCGTAGACATTCCTCACATGCGTCAGAGATGTTTAGAACTGCAAACCGAATCTTACCTTTAATTTGGCGCGTTCCTCCTGTCAGTTCCGTCATGTTCATGCGCTCCAAAATAACAGCGCCCGAACATCCTAGCTGATATTAATCGAAATTTGTGTGGTGGACCTAAACACGGTCTCAGTGTGTTTTCATACTGATGTAATTTGGATGATTTTCAGGGACACGTTACTTATTCATGCCCTCTAATTAAATTCCACATATATATTATTTCGCGGCACCTTTAACAGGTTTAATTGTAGTATGAATATTATAACGTTCTCTTCATTCCCTGTGAAGTATCACACCACTTAAGAGACAGTGTGCAGATTAGAATGGATCTCGCGAAGATTTTTACATGTAAGAACGAACTGGATAAAAATTATGCATATCCATAGCACGAACGTTATTCTATATTTTACCCTATATTTGTACAAAATTTAAACGATTCTTCAGAATAGTGCAATAATGGTAATAATAATAATAATAATAATAATAATAATATACCATACACAGAAACTGGGCGCCATTTAGATCACTGAGCAGCCACGTGCTAAGGCCCCGAACCCGACATCCTCTCGAAATGTTAACACTGTATATATATATATATATATATATATATATAGGCCCTATGTGTGTGGGTGGGTGGGTGTGCGCGTAAACAAGGTACAGAAATGTAATTACGGTCATATGTTACGTAATATTTCAGGTACGTGACTGCGGTCTAAAATTAAATTAATTTAGCGTGGAGGTATTTGTAAAGGATATAATAGAAAATCTTGTCTGTAAAACTAAAGCGAGCAAAATTCTAACTGGACAAAGAGGTAAGCAAACACATGGAAGCTAACGGCTGTTAAAGCACAGTTACAAAAGAAAGTAAAATGTATAATACTCACAATAGATTAAACACACAAAAAATGGGGTATTTTCAGTTACTGTAATTTTGACTCCGCGTAGGGCATGCACCGTTCTTTGTTTACCCGCTTGCCACGATGAGGCACAGGATATGAGCGAGACCTGAAAAAGAAAAACAAATAAGTAACATGTTCCTTAAAAACAGTACCAGCAACACAATGCACGTACATAATTAACAAAATAAACACGAAACTTACCTTCATATTTTCGTCCTGCCTCCTACTACTCTATTCCAATCAAATGTAAATTTCCTTCTCCAATCTGCCGTGCGTTTTAAAACCCTGATCGAGGAACGCATACAACTGTGTGTGCCCTTTGTTCGTCGCAGCTGTACATATTAAAATGGACAACTCAACGAAGAAGAAAGTAATCAATTATAAGCCAGCTAATGCAAGGCGTTAAAAAAAGAGCGCAATGAAGTTCAAATTGTCTCCCTCAATCCTGCAAAATTAAATCGACGAAAAAATGAAATACCGACGTCTTCTTCCGTTAGAACTGCTGCTGAAATGTATCGCGCTCTAAAGATGCTTCGGAAATCGAAGGATTTCAACGAAATGTAAAATTCCTCCCCCAGTCCGCTGCACGCACATAAATTGTGTAACGTGTGTGTAACGTTTGTTCAGCGCAGCTGTGCATAATAAAATGCACAACTCAGTGAAACTAAAAATACACAGCTATAAGCCATCTAGTGCAGGGAATTAAATATAGGCGCAATGAATTCACAATTTTCATTTTCGATTCAGTACTAATAAATCGCAATAAAACTGAAATATCAAAGGCATCTTCTGTTAAAACTGGAAACCAAGTATATCAACCTCCAACGTTACTCCACATTCTTCGGCAATCAAATGATGATGTGTGTGGTCCAATCAACGACATTTTTCTTACTTGGCACAACCGTGGAATAAATGCGTCATTTTAAAAGCCTATTGAAAGATCTGTCAAATCTCAAATGTAACACAGGCGGGCTGATAGTGAAAGACGTATTTAACGGTACAAAATTCAGTTTTCTTCCAGGACATTCATTTGTTTAAACACAAATAAATCCTTCTGTTAATTAAACTGTTGTTTGTATAAAACCCTAATTATGAGGGTCTTTCCTTTACTTTTGTCGACATGTGTAAATGCAAATGTCGTTTATGTGTGTGTTTCTCCATTGTTAGGCCTAACAGTGTCAAAGACACAGCTTACGTTGCTGACAGTCGATGTGCAAGACGTAACTTTCGTTGTTGACAGTCGATGTAGAAGATGCAACTTTCATTGTTGCCTGTCCATGTAGGAGACCTACCTTTCGTTGTTATCAGTCGATGTCTTCTCTAACGCTGAACCTGAGTTCATTTTTAGATTGAATTCTCAACTTCTTCACACAATCATATATAACATGTCACTTTACGAGTTTCATTCAACACTTTCCAAATTAAGCACAAAATACTCAACCAATTTTGCAAATTCTTACAGATTCAAATACATGTCTTTCAACACTGAAGTGAAAGACTGATAAAAACAGAATTCAGTTCTGCTTTACTGAATCTTTGCCCTTCCAATGCGAGTTATTCACAGGGAGAAACTATTAAAGCCTTTTCTTTATCTCTCTCCCTCTCGCATTGATATCATTGGTTGTGCCGACCGAACCCTGTCAAGCGGACACCCTGCGGTAAAAAAAAAATACGCACAGAAATGCTTAAATCTAAACCCTCCTAACTGAACTTCCTGTGTCTGGCGCTAATTCGCGCGACTTATCCGATCCGGAAAACCTAACTGGGGCACCTAACAGGGTGGGCAGGGAGGACAATACTTACAAACTAAGCAAAAAAAAAATCACATCCACAGAGCTGTCAACCCGACCATAACCTACGCTCTGAGTCATGGCGGCTACCGCATCAAATACACAGTTGCCTGGCACGCCTGTCATTATCATGCGCAGCCTGCGGCCGGACTGACGTCATGATAAGCTCATGTCGGTGCTGTGGCGTGCCTGTTTTGCTGGCAGTACCCAGCCCATCCTCCTGCGGATGGGTCCTCAGTCGCTAACGGTTTAGCCGACACTATTTTGGTTTCAACGTTACTGTTTGCGCGTTGCTCCTTTCCTTTTGTTCCTGGGTTCGACGTCTGCTGCTTGTTCCACTGGAATGTTGCAGTCCGTGACAAAATGGCACAACGCTGTATCACAGGTACTCAGAGAGTCGCTGCTATCGCGCACACGCACATCACTTTTTTCCACATCCACAGAAAAAAGCACCACGTAAAATTACGAAACTCGATGACCCAAACGGTGGTTTAAAACATGCAGTGTAACGAGTCTATATCAGTGCACAAATAGGTCTTTCCACACTTTGCGATATCCAAAGAAAAACAGCAATAACACACGAAATTAAATTTATTGCCCACGCACTGCCGGCCTGCCACAGAAATAATCTGTCAGATAATTTAGGCCTAGCAATTATTAGACTTCGAAATTTCTCACGTGTGATTGCTGCTTTCACCGTGGCATGAAGCATCTCTATATGCCTACGAGTATTCCGTATATATGGAAATAAATAACAGTCCTACTGCCGGGGCGTAAAGTCCCTTCTACATAAATATAGGCTTATTCTGCAGTATCATCTATGAAAATAACTAATTTTCCTATTTCCGGGGCGTGAATCCCCTTCTGCATCAATATATTCTGCAGTATCTTCTATGGAAATAACTAATTCTCCTATTTCGGGGGCATGAAACCCCTTCTACATCAACACATTCTGCAGTATCGTCTATGGAAATAACTAATTCTCCTATTTCAGGGGCATGAAGCCCCTTCAACATCAACACATTCTGCAGTATCGTCAATGGAAATAACTACTTCCCCTATTTCAGGGGCATGAAACCCCTTCAACATCAACACATTCTGCAGTATCGTCTATGGAAATAACTAATTCCCCTATTTCAGGGGCATGAAGCCCCTTCAACATCAACACATTCTGCACTATCGTCTATGGAAATAACTAATTCTCCTATTTCAGGGGCATGAAGCCCCTTTTACATCAACACATTCTGCAGTATCGTCTATGGAAATAACTAATTCTCCTATTTCCGGGGCATGAAGCCCCTTCTACGCTAATATATGCTGCAGTATCGTCTATGGAAATAACTAATACTCCTATTCCCAGGGCATGATGCCCCTTTTACATCAATATATTCTGCATCATCATCTATAGAAATAACTTATTCGGCTACTTCCGGGGCGTGAAGCCACTTCTTCATTAATACATTCTAAAATATAATAAATAAAAATATTCGGTCCTTCTGTTATTGTTGCATGAATTAACGTAATCTGAAATAACATTCATGAAAATATGCAATCTTTCTATTATTAAGGCATGAAGACACTTTTACCTCGATATATTCTATAATAGCGTGTAAAAAGTATTTAATTCTCTTATTACTAGGGCATGAAGCCCTTCTACATCAATATATTCTGCAATATCATCTATGGAAATAACTAGTTCGCCTACTTCCGGCGCGTGAAGCCCCTTCTACATCAATATATTAATTCACATATTTCCGGGGCGTGAAGCCACTTCTTCATTAATATATTCTAAAATATAATAAGTAAAAACATTCAGTCCTTCTGTTATTGTTGCATGAAGCCACTTCTACATTAACGTAATATAAAATAACCTTAACAGAGATATGCTATTTTTCTCTTACTGTGGCATGAAGCCACTTGTACATCGATATATTCTACACTAGCCTGTAAAAAGTATTTAATTCTCCTAGTACTAGGGCATGAAGCCCTTTCTATATCACTGTATTCTACAATAACCTTTACAGAAATATTAAATAAGTACGCATTCAAGCTACAAGCCTTCCCCACCCCTCTTATTTGTGGGACATGGCTGGATACTTGGTTCTGTCTGTACCTCACACGAAATATTTTATCGTGACACACTACTTATGCATACCTGGCCATGCTGTCACCCATTCTTTTCTCATTTTTAACCCCCAAAGAAGTTTGCATGTCCAGAGGGTCGAATGCCTTGTGAAAACCCAAAAAGCACCAATCGTATTCGACATGGTTTACTCTCAGATATACGCTTACAGGTCTTTTCGTTACAAAAATATTATCCACTCTTCTCTTGCCTTTAGGAAATCCCGCTTGAAAGAGGTCCATCTCTTAGGATACCACAGCCAGTCGACGCCTAACAGCTAGTAACAATGAATGTATTTTCTCCCACTTTGATAACAGTGATGATGACCTCTATGGCTTTTCCTGATTTTCCTTTCCTTTATAAATTTATTGTAGTAACACAGTTTTCATTTCGCTTGGAAGTTTCCTCTTACTTATCTGAATATAACACAGACTCTTTGCAAATCGTGTCCAAATATCAGGAGAGTTAATGTGACAGTTCAGTACGTGAAATTCTTAGGAAAGTAATAACTGTACGTGACAATTTTACACAATACAATAAAACGTGAGTCACATTTAATGCCATTACAATAAATGAAGTGTTAGACAACCACAACTACATGTCTATGTAAAGTTGTAACCAAAATTTAGTTATTTGACAAACTGCTACATTTAGTGGTAAAATATATACCTGAATTATGTTGGGGTGTAAGATCTAAGACACAAAAGATTTACGTATCAAATTTAAAGATTTAATAAATTTAGATGTCACTTAATTTTGTTCCCCAAAATCAGCCATGGTACTCATAGTTCTGTAAGGCGACGTAACAGCGTCACTTATGTCCGTCAACAATACGCGCGTTAAAATACGTGGAAAATAAAACATTTTGACCTAAAACAGGTTATACCTGACTTAAACTTACTTGCTTTTAACTTCTTAATGCAGCTTTATCAAGCTGTGACAGGGTAGAAAAACCAGTAAATTTACGATGGGCTGGCAACTTAGCTAGGGTAGGTAAACAAGAAGAAAAAATACATCCTGTATGAGGAAATGTTTTGGAAGAAGGAAAAGAGAATTTCGACGATAATATTAAAGCTAATTTCCTAAACTAAAGTCGAGGATATAAACTGGATTGAACTAGTGTGGGATGGTGTGCAATCACGCTATTTGGTGGGCCTAAGTACGACATGGAAACTTTATGTAGGCCTATTAGTTCTTAATTAGAGGTAGTTTATTATTATAATTAATTTTTGCTGGTTTCATAATTAAGGCTGCGCTGTTAAGCGGGCATGTTACTGAAATCCGTTCCTACTGGCTACGTGTCAGTACGTGCCGGTGTGTGACGACTGCTTATAATAATACAGGCTGC
This sequence comes from Coptotermes formosanus, assembly GCA_013340265.1. Lineage (NCBI taxonomy): Eukaryota > Metazoa > Arthropoda > Insecta > Blattodea > Rhinotermitidae > Coptotermes > Coptotermes formosanus. Next base: position 738,392 of record BLKM01000071.1, read on the forward strand.
GTTACAGACATATCACTTGTACCACCGTATGCAATATTAGGCTAAAATTATCGGGATAAGAAAAAATTAAATAAAACTTCAAAACTCCGTTATTAATTCCCTACTGAAATAATGGCGCTCGTGTTTAGAAGTTACCATTCTGACAATCTAAAACACCACTTCGCAATCCAATCTTCGCCGAATGTTGTTTGAACAGTTTTTATGAACTTTAATATGCGAGTTCTTTACACAGCTTTGTCGAGCAAGCGTTACTTTCGCGAAAATCGGCTCAGTGACAGTCATAATTTAGTTAAGGGGATAAATTTCTACCCATAATTTCCACATTTCTAGAGCTGATTTCGATAGAATTCGGTACAGAGGATATCAGCGTGATGTAGTTTAGCAGTCGTAAGTTTCGTGAAAATCGATGCTTTGCAATCCATACTTTACTCAAGGGCGTGAATGAAATTCTGCCCATATTTTCTACACATTACAGCCGGCTTGGTTAAAATTAGGCACAGTAGATGTCCACCAAAATGCATTGAGCGATTGTGAGATTTATAAAGACCAGCACAGCGAGAGCCATACTTCAGTTAAGGCTTCGAATGAATTGCTGCCCGACTCATCTGTTAATACCTTTCTTCCCAGAATCTGTCTCCTACAGCGCTTTGTTAAGTGTGTTGTTGTTAACGTCAACATTTGTGTCATTATTCTTTCAATTACAGAATTGTGTAATTGCGGCGTGTCTTATTAAACACACTCAGTATAATATTCTTGTTCTCCAATTTGCTGTGCCTGTGATACGAGTTTCAGTACTCTATGTTGCTGCTTATGCAGATCTGATTGAACCCTCTTATATATAAATATTATATTTGTTATGTAAGTAACTTTTTGCAGCAGAGCTCTTTTTCAGAAAATAACGGACCCTCAGC
>BLKM01000072.1:14951-126252 GCA_013340265.1 Coptotermes formosanus
CACACATACATACATACATACATACATACATACATACATACATACACGCATACATACATACATACACACACACATACATACATACATACATACATACATACATACACACACATACATACATACATACATACATACATACATACATACATACACACACACACACATACATACATACATACATACACACACACACATACACATCCATACGTACGTACATACATACATACATACACACATACATACATACATACATACATACATACATACATAATACATACATACATACATAATACATACCATGGATACATCAGTGTGTCAAAAACAAAACAGGATAACAACAGCAAGTCATAAATCACAAATATGCAAAATTTGTAAAGCGAAAATACTATAACCATTTTACAAAACAGTATTATACGTCATCCTTACACATAACAACCCATGTACAGAGTACGAAGGGTGTGTGTGTGTTTAGGTACAGTCGAACCCGATTATAACGACATCGGTTTAAGCAGCACCTCGCTTATAAAGTCACATGTCCTGTGGTACTGCTTAATTCCTCACTGTTAACCGTAACATTATACACTTCGGTTAGAAAGACAATCGTTTATAATGACATAAAATATTCAGTCCCTTTCATGATGTTATAACCGAGTTCGACCGTATTTTCTTAAGGCTACTTTAAACTTTGCCTTTTCATTCTTCAGGACTGTCAGATTACGTGGCGAATTGTTAAAAATTTTTATGACAGCGTTAAATGTACTTTTTTGAAAAAAAGACAGGGTGGCATTTGATCTCTGAAGATGGTGTTTATTCCTGGTATTAATATTCTGTATAGACGGATTTGTTTCAAAATTATCTTGATTCCAGACAACGAAGATCATTAATGGAAGTATATAGTGGCATGCGACAGGTAAAATCTCTAGTTCTTTAAACAGACTTCTACATGGCGTTACACCTTCACCCAGGGTCTGACATGTGATATTCATGCCAAAATTTTCCAGCGTGAACTGCCAGCCCCATTAGACATCAGTCCACTAGGAATACGACGTCAGATTTATTACCAACAGTATCCCCATCAGCAGTTTCTTACCCGGTGGATTGGCTGTGGCGGTGCACACAATGCTCACAGCAGTCACTGGATGTGAGCGCATTAGACAGCCATGTGAGGGGTCACATGAAATCCATGGCGTATGCCCGCAAAGTGGACGCGAGAGAACTATTTCTGCGAATTCTTTGCGCTGCGAGATGCGTAAATAACACAGAAGTGCATCTTAAAGTTCACATTTTCCTTGGGCACACGAGACCGAAAATTTATCCAAGGAGATGCAAGCCTTTGAACAATCTGCGTGAGAAGAAAACTAACTAACTAACTAACTAACTAACTAACTAACTAACTAACTAACTAACTTCCTAACTCTATGGAGCAGAGAACTTCTTGAGAATCTAACAGTTTCCCAGCTAGTCAAGAAATTCCCCGCATTTTATGGAACCCGGAGGTTCATTACCGCATTCACAAAAGCCCGCCACCTGTCTCTATCCTGAGCCAGCTCAAGCCAGTCCACGCTCCCATCCCACGTCTTGAAGATCCATTTTAATATTACCCTCACATCTACGCCTGGGTCTCCCAAGTGGTCGCCTTCCCTCAGATCTCCTTACCAAACTCCTCTTTGCACCTCTCTTTTCCCCCATACGTGCTACATGCCACGACCATCTCATTCTTCTCAATTTTATTACCCGAATAATATTTGGTGATGAGTACAAGTCATTAAGTTCCTCGTTATGTAGTCTTCTCCACTCCCCTGTCCCTCTTAGGCCCAAATATCCTCCTCAGCACCCTATTTCGAACACCCTCAGTCTTTGTTCCTCCCTCAGTGTGAGAGACTAGGTTTCACACCCATACATGAGACGAAAACTACGTAACGCAACCTCAATGAATGTATAATATACTTCTTACCTTACTGTATATACACATAACTCAGCACCAAAAGCGAATATGACCTATGTGTACGTGACACCTCCGGCTCAGAATTACCTCTGGAATTACGTAGGCCTACTGCAGTGCCTACCTCCAGTACTTGCATAACCTTACGCGCTACTTCTAATGCACATTTCTCCGAAACTGTCTCCTTCCAGATAAATACGGGGTCCTTTTTTTATTTGACTCACATCAATGGTCACTTATGACCTCGCCCACGAAGATACTGCACGCGCCTACATAAAACAAAACTTTGGTTCAAAGATTCTACGACCCAGATCGTGAAGCAAGACTAAATTTTTGAACTCGTACCTTCATGGTGTGCATGATGAGGAAATACATCCCACACTTGTTCTAGCTAGCGACGAATATTGGTTAAATCTCAGTTGATATGGAAGTCTTAAAATAAAACGCAGCAGTCTGGAGAAAATACCGTGCTAATTCACGACGTGTCATTACGTGACATTAAGTGTGGCGTGTGACTTACTGAAAGTGCAAGTGGTGTTACTGGCTCCATTTGCTTTCCTGAGACTATAAAGCCACACCCATATGTAACGCATACTCCAATGCAATTTTTGAACACCTGTCCAACTGCGACAGCACGCACTGCTTTTTCCAGCAAGATAATGAAACGGGTCCCAAAGCAAATAATCTCATGCTGTGTGGAGACAAGAAGTCGTTGTGACAGAATAACAAGCAGAGAATTGTGGCCTCTTTTTCGCCACATCAAAATTTCTGCAATAATTGCTTTTGAGGTAACTTGAATAAAATTTTTATACCAAAAGTCCTCACACTGAAGAAAATGTGAAAAAATCGGAAGCAATCACTATTTCTTGTATCGCTTACAACAGAAAACATTATTCCGTCATTTAATGCTTCACTTTCCACACCGGATTTAGCGCATTTAAGTTAGGCAGTTTCACGACATGAAAACAAGATAAGGTCTGAGTCAAAATAAAACGCAGAATAGACGTGACTTATTTGATACTCCAACGTACAGTGGGCGGGCAGTGAGGTACAAAATGAAACTGCGTATTCTCGTTTATGATGATTTAAACGCAGTGTATGTACAGGCAAAGAAAACATTTCTAGTTTTAAAGTTGTTACACGGATCATTAACGTCCTTATTGTAGACCTGAAATGACGTTAAGCCATGGCAAAACAAGGGACGTTTTGTATCGGCTGTGGCGTGATTGAAAATAACACACGGTCAAATAACAAACCTTCCCACGGCCACGGTATATGAATCTTCCAAACGTACAGAATCGAAATCACATCGATATTTCATCTCCTATTTGTTTTACCATTATATTTTTATTGGGTTGTACGTTGCTTTCAAAATCTCTGGGGCGGTGAGTGTGTGTGTGTGTGTGGGGGGGGGGAGGGGGGTTCTGTAGTTGTGACTCATACAGTAAACGAGGGTGCGAGGGATGGCTTATGTTTCGTGCTCCACTGGGGTTTGGAATGGATTTGCGTTGGCTGTCCGTCTACAGCGCCAGCAGGTTGCTTGCGGTGCCACCTTACACCGGCCTAAGGAGCGGACTCGGTCTGAGGAAGTCCCTGTCTTTGTTGCTTGTGCAGGACAGAAATGACGGCATGCTAGAACATTTAACCTTTTAAAGCCTAGCGGTAAATTTACATACATAACGTTAAATTCAAAAATTATACGTGGTGCTCACATTGCGTTTATGTGCTTTGTACGGATCTCAGAACAAACAGCAACTTTTGCCTTATAAAACATTAAGAGATTGGTTTTCATAACCGAAGTGGAGAGTGTTTACAGCGCGGTACGCACTGAGTCCTTACATGAGACAGATACGCTTCGTCTTTAGAGGTTTAAAGACAGTACGTGGAACGTAACGGTGTCCCTGCAAGGGAATGCAAGGAACGTGTGGGAGTGCAGGTATACGCATAGTCATTTTTACGTCGGAACTGGATGGAGGTGAGTGGTTAGCTTCAGGCTACTGTCGCTTTGTTCCTGTGGAATGCACCCTCCGGTATGCACTGAATGGGAAGCAGGGTGGGCCCCGGAGCCGGCCTGGACACTTTGGAGAAGAGAGAAATCTTTTGCCCGGAATCGAACCACGGTTATTCGGTTGTTCAGCCCGCAGCCCAGTTTCTACCCCGGCCACCCTTCTGCATGCAGCGCTTGCTTTGACGACAAAAGTAACTATCCGTTCTCTCCAGAGTCTTATTTATGTGTTTTGTACGACTGTATGAAGAAAGAGCCATTATTGGTGTACACAACTTCAACTGGGAGATCTGAGGTTTTCACAGCCCAGTTACTGAGAACTCGGGTCTCTTAGAAGACCTGAATCTTCACCCTGAAATTGCTGGTATTTTTAAGCGAGACCCAACATGTTTTGCGAAAGGCAGACAATGAATATTTAAATACTACTTACGCCAACATTATGCTAGTTACAGCAATTTGTGTAAAAACAACAGCTTCCTCAAACTACCAGTTCTGAAGTTAAAACGACAATTTCTGTGCAGATGTCATTAAAAACTACTTTCCTCTTTAATGGACTTAAATTTCTACAATTTTTTTGTTGTTAATTATACACTTGGGATAATTTAATTTAACTTACAGTTTAAACTGACTGATCCAAGTGTGCATGGTGGTAATAATGAATGCTGTTCCTCAGACGTGAAAATTGATACTTTCTTCTGGAAAAGTCGTAAGTCACTGGAATGAAACTTCACACAAGGTACAAAAACAAGCAAGCGACTCAAACCAGTGCTCGAATCGAAACCGTCAATGCTGCTTGTTTTATTTAATAATCGAAACAGCCTACTAATGTCACTTCGAAATATCTTGTGGACTGTAATTTGATAAATGTGAATCCGAAAATATGCAATTTCTCGAAATTACTGACTTTTCAAAATAAAGGAATCAAATACTTCCACATTAGAATCGTCGCATTATCAAAATAATGAACATTCGAGGCTTTGTTCACCTTTCCATATTTTTCTTTCAATCGCCACTCTTACACAATCCGCCACATTCCTAAATTACATCATTCCTGCCCTGAAGATCGAAACATTATGTTTGGCAAATTTAAGACCAACCAAATGCGCAGTTTTCAATTAGTTTATTTATTAATTTTATTTATCCTCCGACACGTTTCGGCGAGCTGCCATTTTCAAGGAAGAACACATTAATTTTATTATACAAAACTCTTAAGATGCGCTATTCATACTACACTTAAAACCTTCTTATAATGTTATAATCTTTCTTATAACGTTAAAATCATCTAAAATCTTGTAGTATTTTTTGTGTGATTTTTTGTTGATTCTATGGCCTTGGCTGGCAATTGTGGCTGTTTTTCGATAGCACAATCTGCTACCTGACACCGAACACTACATGCACGTGAGCAGTGGACCTGATTGCACCCAAAAAGCAGCCACAATTGCCAGCCAAGGCCACAGCATCAACAAAAACTCTTACAAAAAATACTACAAGATTTTGGATGATTTTAAATTTATAACAAGTTTCTAAGAGTGACATGATTAGCACATCTTAAAGAGTTTTTTATATAATAAAATTGATGTTTTCCTACTTGAAAATGGCGCCTAGCCGAAACATGTTGGAAGAGAAATAAAATAAAATAAATAAAGTAATAAAAAATTGTGCATTTGGTTAGTCTTAAATTTACCCAGCATTAATCTAATGCACGGAAATGAACAATATAAAACATGGAAGCAATATGTTTATCCAAACGTTGAATACCAGCCTATCAGGCTAAATGGCGTCATAAGTCTGACGACTACAACACGAACAGCGAATTTCATGATTAAATCTCATCGGCCCAATGTTGAGTTAAATTCGACAGCGCTTTCCGCTGTACCAGGTGCAATGTCGAACTCAAATCGACAGGTTACTTTACATTGTTTTACGTTGTTTTTTTAAGCTCTTGATTTCTATTTGTGGCTCTTTAACCCTTTAAAGACGGAACGTATCTGTTTTATTTAAGGATTCAGTGCGTACCGCGCAGTAAACACTCTACGCTTCGGTTACATAAAACAGGCTGTTAATGTTTTATAAGGCAGAAGCTGCTGTTTGTTCTGAGATCCGTACAAAACACACAAATGCAATGTGAGCACCACGTAGAATTTTTTAATGTTGAACCGGGTAGTACGTAAAGTTACCGCTAGGCTTTAAAAGGTTAAAAATAAGAATTAGAGATTTTCTGGAAAATTAATTTGGAACACACTGTTGGAACTCACAAAAATAACTTGGACCCAGAAGTTTACGTGAGCAGTTACAAGCTTCTGAAGGGCGACCTCACACCATAAAATTAGTTCATTAACCTTTAATGTCTGAATTTTCCGACATATTGTGTTTATAAGCTCCGTGCGATTCTGACAATAAACAACCACTGTTTCCGTAAGGACGCCGCCTTTACATTTATATTTAACACTCTCCTTCCACTGTTAAACAGTTCAAATTTTGCTGCTGTTCGTACTGTAGTATCAATCTTTCAAAGCCTAGCGGGTACTTCACGTAGCACATGGTTTAATACTGCAAGAGTCTACTTTGTATTCACATTGGGTTTAGGGGTTTTGTAGGGATCTCACATCAAACAGCAACTTTTAGCTTATACATAATTTGGCGACTGGTTCTTATAACCGAGGTGGAGAGGGTTTACTGCGCGTTATGAGTTGAGTCCTTATATAAAACAGATACGCTTCATCTTTAAACAGTTAAAGAATTCAATTTTTGCTGCTGTTCATAGAGCAAATTAATAGGAAATATATTTCTCAATTTATTTATTTATTTATTTATTTATTTCAGTACAATTTACAAACGATATTAGTTACCATGGAAGAATACTACCCAACGATTTATTTGTATCCGGGCCCTCTTTCCGCTGCCAAATAATCCTGAGGCCCATAGGCGTAACTTGGGAGGCAGGGGGAAAATGCGCCCCCAATATTTTTTTTAATATGGGAATTTTTTAGTTAATTGAATAACGGCAAATAAACAACAAACAGAAAGAAAAAAACGAAAAACTTGCGTTTTATGGGACCAATTTTCCCCTCTTTCAAATTTGACTCCCTTCTAAAATATAGTCACTAACACCCATGGTCAGTTTTGCCCCACCAATTTTATTAGCCAAGTTACCCTTGTGCTGAGGACAAGTTATGTACTTTTCCTATGAACATATAACATTTGTGGTACTCAATTTCAGAAAGTTCGCCACCCCTGCTACAAGCAGAGTCTGGGATTAATGCACGCTTTTTCCTGGAAAAGCTTTTGAGAAAAGCAGATAGGGTAGCTGCACTTCGTAAGATTAAAGCTGAGCCCCCCTGACGGGCATCGGTCACGCTTGGAATACTCGCGGGTGCTCAAAGCAAGGAAAACTCAGCACAGTTTCTTGGAGTAAAGTATCAGTTTCAAAATGAGGGACTGTAGTGCCATAAAGCAATTCCAAATGAAATTAATTTCACAGGGAATTACTCCAAATAGCTTAAACATTAACACATCACATTAAGGACTATAAGTTACCGTCTGATTTAACATTGAAAAATCCTGAATTTTCCCCGAAAATTGCACGTATTTGTTCCATTGGCTTCCAAGGAAAAACTGCGAATATTTTCTCCAAAAATAAATCAAAAATTTTCTCTTTATAATGGAAAAGCATTGTTTGTGTAAACATGAGCCTTCAAAGCTAGGACTACTTTGTTTTCATACAAAACCAAATCAAAGATATATTTAATATTATACATATTCCTTGCAGTTGTTTTACATATGTAAGTTTTGTTACCAACTACAGCAAATTATTTATACAGCTCCTACATATTTTAGTTGAATTATTCAGCCATTATCAGGGAATCAATGATTGTAGGCATAAGCAGGGTTGAGCACGTCACAGAATGGTAATGGTACAATTACCATTACCATTCTGTGACGTGCTGAACGCTGTTTATGTCTACAATAGTCGACTCCCTGATGGTGGCTGAATAATTGATCCGAAACATGTAGGAGCTGTATAAATAATGTGCAGCAGTTGGTAAAAAAATAAAACTTACGTTTCCAATTCAAACGTTTTTTTATTCAAAAGACAGGTCTGGGGTTCAGATACCTCTTTAAATTTTTAGTTGCTTCTCGAAACTCGGTTGTTATTATATTGTGACCACAAATTCCGATTTTGGTTCTAAAATCTGACGCAACTAATAAAAACTTTACGCCAAGATATACTTACACTTATGGTCTTTCGCAACAACTGTTCATTATTTTTAAAACAGACTCCGTTCTCTGTGAGTTACAAGCTGAGATTGAAGAAACAGTTGAAAATTGGACAACAAGCATAGTTGATTGTAAACGTCAATCGAAGTTTAAGAGATATCATGTAAATCTTCCAGCTTACAATGTTTAGAAAATAATCGACTGTACACATTTTGCTAAGAAAGAGGAGGGTGAACAAAACACGGCTGTGAAAATCGTATTTGTAAACGCTTTGGAGCAAAACAACAGCCTAACTGGACTTGAGAGAATATTTAATTTTGTCAATCCGACAGCCCGTCTTATATGCTGGTGGGACTTACTTTGTCAAAACTTACATGGCCCAGAAGTGACGTCAGAATAAATTAGCAGAGTATAGAGAAATAGTCAAAGAATATATAACTGCACGGAGCAGATTCCTGTTTGAAATGCTCAGGGCCATTTTAGGTTCAATAAATTCTCTTATTGAAGAGGCATATGAAGTTATTCATATAAGTGCAATGGACATTGTTCTGAACAAGATGGTCAGAACAAAAACGCTTCTAACCTCTTCCGCAGGATATATTTTAATGTTACCCCCCTATGTACTGTACGCCTCAGTTCTTCCAAAACTCTTGTCGTTTTATTTATCGCAATCAAAATGTCCGATGAAGTTTTGAACCCTTCTCCCACTCCCCAGTGTTTGTGACATACACCGACCAAGCAATTCTCTTTAATTTGACCATACTAATAATGCTTAATGAAGAATGCAAACTAAGAACAGATTTACACACTTTAATAGTATTTCCTACATTTTTCCGCCTTTATGTTCAAATCTGAAGAAAGATATATTGACAGCGATTAGCTGGCCTGCGAGTCACAAGTTCCAGCCATCATCCTATCACAATTTGGAGTCCAGAGCTAATAACTCTGCTGTGATATAGACAAGAGAAATTGTGGCAGGAAGGGGGTAGGATAGAAACGACGCCGCTAATGATAGTAAAAGCATATTATCGTTACGTACAATTAACAGACACTGAAACCAGGATCACATTGCTTTTAGAAAAGTTTGTTTTGCAAATGGGAAGGGGTCTCTGGCAGAGTGTTCGTTACATAATCACACTGCTTAAAATTTCACACCGAAAACATCAATCAAAAGTGATAAAAGAATAACTCAGCTTCCTCGGAGTTTATTTCGAGTTGGCAACAGCGCTTTGTACCCCGGCCTAGCACAGACACGCCCTTCAACGCAAGGTTGCCACGTTGGCATGACGTGACGGAAGAAACTTTTCTACACCATAATACTATTAAATAATGTTAAAAGTGACGTGGCTAAAGCAAAACGACTGATGTAGAAGTTGCGGTGATGGAAGGGTGACAGAGGCCGAGTAGTGGGGTCCGACTGTCGTCTCTGTGTTGCAGAAGTATGTGAATCGAGTTCTGCTAGACAGTTTTCGGTACAAAAGGCGGATGTACATCTACAAAGCAGGATTTATACAATTCAATACGTGCATAGCCCACACGCTTGAAAAAGCCCATGGATCCAAACAGGGCCATCGTCCGTCGCAAAGGATAACAGGAATTGTAGCCCGCACTGCTGGAGTAAATGGACAAGAGATTATACAGAGCCGACGCGTAGAGCACAGAGCGCCCTTGTATTGTGCTACGGCTACCACTACAATATTCTTGTTCCAGTCTCAACAACATGACGTAAGCTGCAACATGGGACTGAGGGGAAACTGCAGGAGGATTTTGATTCTCTCCATTTTGCTGTCTGCTTCACTATTATAAACCCGCTAGGCAGATAAAGTGTAAGAGGCTGTTGAGAAGAATTCGGTTTCAGCTTTTCCAGCAAGTTGAATGTCAAGGTCTTTGAGTGTCCTGTAACTGAGTTTATTCAATAATGCCCCTTCACCCTTCATTTCCATCCAAAATGGCACTACGTATATTGCAACGTCATCAGTTTAGTTGATACACCTGAACGTAGCGGTCGATACGCGTTTGTGACGAAAAAGAAACCCGTATACTTCCTACGCACGCTGTGAAGGCATAGAGGCGGAATGCAGGCATAGCTCCACTCATTCTGAACTTCGGTACTTATGAAAAGACAAATACACTACGTCGCAGATTGACGGGTTTAATTCCGGCCACTACTGTAACACCTGTTCAGGATTTTTCCTTATGATTTTGCTTCTTTTGCAACACTTTGTATGGAAAAAGTAAATCCTGTAATTTAACTTCATGTTTAACCGACTGTTTGTAATAATGCAATACTGTTAATGCTGTTAGTGTAACTTTTAACTTTTAATTTTGAATGCGTCTCTGAGGATGGTCCTACGGGATCGAAACATGTAGGACTAATGTATAAATATTGTATATGTTGTAATGTAAAGACATTAGAATATAGTGTATTTCGTGGGTAAATTTTGCTCTTAAATCGGGAAATTTGTAGGTTTCCCCAGGAATTTAATTCCGGCGTCAAAGAATTACAGGTAAAACGAGTTCTCGTCTTCCAAACGGTCATTTTGTTTTTCCATGGCGCAACAGCCTCAAGTGGGCCAGAGCCTTCTCAATATCGAAGTTTAACCGTAACACTCAGACACACCACACGACTCCTCTAGACGGGTGATCAGCCCGACGAAGAGATTTCTACCTGACAACACGCAACACTTACAGGAGAAGCCATCCATGCCCCCTGCGGTATTCGAACCCACAATCCCAGCAAGCGAACGGCCGCAGAGCCACGCCTTTGCTCGCGAGGCCACTGGGATCGGCCGGCGGGTATGGCTTAGAGAGTAATTACCACAGCCATGACATGGCCTTGGAGAATAAAACGGATTCAAAAATAAAATGAAGTTACGGCATATATAAATTCTGAGTTCATACCTCACAGAAAACACTGTGTTTTCATTATAAAGGCCAACTGGTAAATGCTGTATAGGAAAAAATCTCTAATTATTGTGAATATCTACTGAAACACAACAGTATACTGTGTAGAAAGAAAAGCAGAGCTTTAGTGTTAAATCTGGCGTTACTTATACCAGTTTAAAGGATTAATTATGGTTATACATGAGATTGCATTCATATGCTTTGTAACTATTTTCCGATAGCGATAATACACGTGCTTTTCATCTAAACGCTCCCGGATCGGCTTACTTAGTTTCAAATTCTGTTGTCTGTTGCATCACGAATTCAGAACGGCAAGAAGTCGGCAGTAACTGGTACAAAAACACGATCTTCTGCACTGCACAGCTGCTTCACTGCGTCCAGTTACGCCTGTGCCCTGCTTTCTGTCATGTAATGAAAGATTCAAGACCTTACCTGACGCACTAATCTTTGAAAAGGCAGAGACCCACAGCACGCTTAATATTTTAACAAGAAAAGCAATGTACGTATAACGTAACATTGTGGCGTGTTCGCGTAACCATTGTTGCCGTGGCAAAGCAACAATGAAATTCCATTTATTGTTGAAATACATGTACCTCTCAACAAAATAAAACCGTTGACTGTTGCCATGGAAAATTAAGAAACTGCTCCCTTTGCACAGTTGTCGAGCTACAAAATATTTTGCAATGCCTTCAATAATATAAATATATTCTGGCCTTCAGGTAACGTGCCCAATGCATTTGTTCTATTTTAGCTAAATTTGGAGATTCTCGAAAGATTTTCGTAAAAATCTTCAACCTCTGATACATGCGGACAGACATTTATGGACAGACGGAAAACATGACGAACCTAATAGGTGTTTTTCGCTATTTATGCGAACGCTCTTAAAGCCTGAATCTTGCCCACACAGAGTATTCATAAGTTTCTGACAACTGTGAAAGTAAACAGAGATTATTTCTCTAAACAAGGGTTATCTAACGGCATCTGTACTAGAGACGCTGGGAATACCTAATGACATCTGTATTAGAGACGCTGTCTGTCCAGTGCGATAATCATATTTTAAAGAGTTATTTAACCGATTATCAGACTTTATAATTTTAAAACACCCTGTAGCTTTCTCGCCTGACAGAGTTAATTTACATAATTCTTGTTTAATTTGCTTCAAGATCAACACGATGAGTAAATGCGGTACATTTCTGCTATTACACCGTCTTAAACGCTTCATAATTCCAACACATCTCGTGAGGGCTTGCCATTTAGTCAGTTTCATAACCTGCAAAACAACCACGCTCTGATTTACGGGCTTTTATTTAAATGTTTTCTTATAAGAAGCAGAAATACGAATCTTCAAGAGCATTTATTTAAAACAGTTTAGGTTTTTGTCAAGAACATTCCGTGTAGACATGTTAATGATTAAAATGATTAAGAAACTGATGACACAAAGTCAGCAGTGCTGAGGGTTACGCTGCTGCTGTTGTACAGTAACAGTTACCTTCATTACTGTCATCACGTTTTCACCCTCAAGGTAACTACTTAAAACCAAATCTCTCTTTACATTTAACAGCTTCCTAACTTTAACAGTAAATGTACTTCGTAAAAATTTCTGAGTTTTCTACAGTGTACTATTGATATTAGCCTTGAAAAAATAGACCACTGACAATTTAATATTTCCTTTAAGTTATAAGCAAAACCTTAAATACTATATAAAGAGGGCATAATATAACACTATTACTTGCTTCAATGTCGTGTGATATATACAGAGTTCACGGTAGACATTGAAACAGCACACACTTCAGTACATGTCGGTTTCTCTGAGTATCGTTACGTGTTTCTCTCTTATGGTATTAAGTGCAATATGCTCCATCTTTGATGCCGGTACAGAATGCTGTCTAATTATATCACATTAGCCAGTCTTCTACTTTGCACATATATTTACCATTCATAACTATTTGTATGTCTGAAACCAATTATGTCACTGTTTTCGAAAGTATAAAATTATTGCCGGAAGCATGAACCAACGTTCAAGTACGAGCACAAAACCTCTTTCTTAATTTTTTATTTAACGAGTTTGACAGAAATTCAAGGCTAAAAAGTAACAAATAATGGGAAGATTATAAAATAATTAATTTGATATTACAGGAAGGGAAATGGTTTTGAACTAATCTGAGGTAATATCCAGGACTTGCATGGAGTCACGGAGGAAAACCAAGTCACGATAATCCAGTTTTAAACTCGGCAACTTCCAGTAAGAGATTAATGAAGTGGCAGAATCATATTACAGTAATGATACAACAACAACAACAACAACAATACATTTATTAAGTCCTTTTTAATTACACTACACAACCCTCTGTCTTGTGCAATATACAGTCGTTAAGTGGTTAGCATTCACACAGTATTAAATCAGTGGAACAGAATTATTTGTGAAATTTAGTGCACTGTTTTCTGAATTATGTTATTTTAAATCAGCTGTGTCATAAGAGACATCCTGTCAGAAAATAAATCGGAAAGCTGATCTTTGCAGCAGCGGGGTTCATTCATTACAGATGGCCACAAATACTAATTTCTCTACTGTGATGTTAACGAAGGTGTACATACGAACTGCGTGCTTACTTTAAAGAAATCGCATCAATTACAAATTATAAACTAATAAACAATAACAACGGTTTTAATAAAATAAAGCGAAACTAGGTGACCACTCACCTCCATAAAGTGTCAAGGTTACGAATGAGTGGAGCTATATCTCTACTCCCCTTACACATGTCTTAATGGCGTGGACAGAGACAAATTTACTTCTACCAACAAACGTAACGTAAACAGATTTCACTAAATAAAACAAAAACAAAATTATACCTGTACGACTAAAAATTTGAGGGTCTGTTTTCAACTCCTTGCAACAACTTTGTTCAAGCTTCTTGATATAAAAATTTATCGGGTTTATGGACGGGAACGCGTGGGTTCATTTAATGTACTTTCACTCACAATGAGAAGTGTGTAATTTATAAAGCTGCTGGATGTCTAGACGATGCTAGAACATTAAAAAAGATGATCACAGCAGTTTTTTAGATTATAATAATAGAGACACTCCGCATTTAAAACCAGAAGGTATATGGTTCCGGTATATACCAGTACAGAGATACAAGAAGAGTCAAGCACGTGGCGTGGTTGTCAGAGGACCGAAAAAATTTACAAAGCGAACATATTTTCTGAACATACTGTACTTAATTCGTTAGTGGGAAGAGAGAGCTCAAAACAGAGAGGAAGGTGCTAAATTAAAAGAAGAAATTTCATCTCTCTCAACTTCAGAAATTACACTTGTTTATCAGGAATCAGAGGCAGCCTCTCTTGATGGACTAGTCCCTCCACTTCATCCAATTAGCTTTCAAATATGCCCGCGTCCAATCTCCTTATTACATTAAGTCATATTCAAGGAAAAATTTGTTAGTGCGTACATACTGAATTAAAAATTATATTTCACGAATATAAAGCAATTATCTAATTCTAAATTTCCAGATTTAGACACTTCGTTTCTATACTATTCAAGTCGTCTGGGACGTCACGCTGTGTCGACTGACATTTACTGACGTTTCGAAGGCACTTAAACTGCATTTAAATGCCTCCCTGAAGATGGCCGATAAGGCCTGAAACATGTAGGACGTTTACCACACGTCGTTTGTCATTGTATCTAATTATAGTGTACTTGTTGCTATATATGGTGAATGATAGAGTTCGTTGCCTTTTGCTAAGTTCAGAGGCTAATATAACGCTCAAAACAGTCCGCTTTTGGAACTTACTCTGAGGTAGATGCATCCAAACCACATCCTAAAACCAGATTTCACACATATGCATTTTATTACTAGGAGGCCGCGGTGGCGCAGTTGGTTGAGGCACTGCACTACAAACCGGCAGGTCGCGGGTTCGATTCCCGATGGTGCCATTCGAATTTTTCATTGTCGCGCTATGGCCCTGGGGTCGACTCAGCCTCTAACAGAAATGAGTACCAGGAATCTTTCCCGGGGGGTAAACGCGGCCGGTGCGAATGGCTGACAACCTGCCACCTTCAGGTGCCGATTGTCCAGAAATCTGGGAGCCTCGACCTCCTGGACCCTCAGGCCTGTCCAGGTCTGTACAGGTACCTTACATTTTAATATTATACTCTCAACTCCTAGGTCTAGAACAGGTCTGCGTAGGTGGTACGGGACAAAACTTCCTCCGCATGCGGGTAACATGAAATTCATTACGCAGAACGAAGAATGGATACGTACACGCATAATTATATGTGCAGTTTTATATGTGCATTTGTCCGTATATCATGTGATGAGAAAATATGCTGATAACAAAATAAGAATGCAATTCACAACCTAGGCTAACGTGTAGCCGGTTTTGCGTAGTTTTCACGGTGGATTAGTAAAAAAATGTAATGCATATCTCCATAAACGAACAGCACGTAATTTTTCAGTACTCCTTCGGCGTCTGATCTCGGTTTTGCCAGGGGGGGGGGCTTGAAAGATTTTTTCACAATTATAACGTCTCCAAGGACAAAATGTCGCCCATGAGCTATGGGTTGAGCGGGTCTGACCTAGAATGTGGTGTAATTACAACAAAACAACGTTATGTGAAATATAACTATTTAGGGATTATAAGAAAATATTATCTTGGCGCTGTGAGTGTGAGATGTGTTCCGGCCTGAAGTTGAGGAGCAAAATTTGTTAATATAAAAACTTCCGTCTTATGGAAGGTGATGCCTTGAGGGCTGATAGATTTGTAACAATTTTTCACCATGGTGATGGAGGTATCATATCTCTCAAAAAAAAAATAATCAGAAAAATAAAAGAAGTTGATCCCAGAAGATAATGACCTGTATAATCTTTGCATTGAGAACCACATATCTCATTTTTTCTCATAATGATTCTAAGAATGCAACTGGAAGTAAGCGTAGCCGCCGTAGTCAAAACCAGACGCGATACTAAAGTCAGATAAATTACGGGTATATTAAAAAGAGAAAATAATGCTTTACACTTTAAAAAATACATGCATATCAAATAATTCTACTTCCTTTAAGCTACTTTGCTTAATTATTTAGAAAATCGTTACGCTTTTGGGAAAACCACAAGAAAAGAAGCAAAACGAGTAGACGACCGCTACGCACTTGAGAAGACTTGCTATTTCAGATCTGTAACACATGAACTGACCGGACGTTGGAGAAAAGCAGACAACTAAAGCTGACGCACTGCACCGTGCAGCATAGTGTTACTCCAGTTTTAAACCAAACTTCACGAGAAAACGGACACTGTATAATTTAAAAGCCCACTTCATAATCTCATCTTTATACACATTAGAAGCGTCAACTCTCTCTTTTATGTTAATTTAAACAAAGATGTTAAATTACCTTAACGTACTAGTAGTTTACATTTTAATATATATTTACCTTTTAAGTACATTTTCGGAAGTTAGAATCCTAAAAAGAAAAGTAACCTAATATTTCCTTTCCATATATTTCAGTTGCTTTTTGTGACTATCCGCCGACAACTGCATGTCCGTTCACTAGGTATTTTTTACAGTATGTCTTCTGCCAGGCAGATTCGCTGCAGAGTAGCACACACCATAGAAATATTTTCCAAGAAGTAACAAACATCCCATTCTCAACGATCTGTACAGTCGTGCAAGGGTAAAAAAAAATAGGAAGGAAAAGATGTGCAGAATAAGAAATTTAAAGGAAAAGAATGACGGAGGTAGGAGAGGTAAAGACGAATAGAATGCTAGTCCCGTTCTTCTTGTCCTCTTTCTCATCTCGCACACTTCAAAAGGTGACTTTGCACGAGGTATGCCAGATGGTGCTGAAACTTTCTGTGTACATACGTGACACACATACACACACACGCGTTTTACACATCTCAATTCTAAACATTTGCTCTAAAGAAGAAAGAATGAAAAAGAGGAAATAAAATAAACGTGAAAAAATCTAAAAGATTTCCTCATTTTCCGTTCCATTTTCTACTAACAGAGAGCTTTGTGTTTTCAAGTGTTATACTTTAGCTAGAGGGGCTTCATATCCCTTCGTTTGTAGCTGTGTCCCCTGCAGACTCTACCAGACACTGACTGTAAAGCAAAAAGCTAAGCTTTCCTTTTCATAAAATCAGCAGTACAAGTTTATTTAAGGCTGTATTTGAGGTTCCAAGAGTCGCAACTTTGTTAAGTGTATGTCCGTTGTAGTTATACATACAGCGCTCTGAATATTTTGGTCTCTCTTGTTGCGTAAACGTTTGTGTAGTTTACGTTATCATTGTGTCCGTAAGTTACTGTCTCCAGCTACAATAATTTTTATGACGAATTTTCTCAGGCTTACATTTCGTGAACAAACACTGTCACTGTGAAAAATTGTGAGGTGAAAAAAAAAACCTAGCGCCATTTAATGTAGCGTCCTGTTAAACCGAAAAATTGCGAAGGGAAAGTCCTTTAACATTCGGGTAGGCTGAATGACCGACAGCCCCCCGCCACACAAACGAATATGTGGTAAAGGCTTCATATTTCTTTGGACCTGAATATATTCTGTGGAATGTTCTAACTGAAACTTCGGACGACATGAATTACATAGGATATGCTTTTTCAGACTTTGGGATAGATATTTATGGACGACCGAATGAAACACCGTAAAAGTGTAGAGTGTCGAATATCACTTCCACGAAGCCAACGAGACAGGCCAGTGCTTCACACGCAAACATAAAATACAAAAAAAAAAGGGGGGTACGGAAGTCGCAGGAATGTGTGTGTTTGCAGTGACATATAAGATGCAGAATTCAATTATGTTACAAAAAGGTGCCGGGTGTTTGGATATTAAAAAAAGCAAGAATATTTCAGTCAAATGACCAATAGGGCATTGAAAATCAAAGTAAAAGCAGACACAATAATAATAATAATAATAATAATAACAACACATGACGAGAAACGTAACGAAATGTCAGGGAGGAAGAAAAGACAACAATTACCTCAAAGGAAATCCATAAGCAAAAATACTACGCATGATTATAGAGAAAGAAAAACTTTAAGAAACGGCGAATACGTGAAACGAAATTGGTCATTCGTCTGAAAAGTAGTCTACTAATTACTTCACGCCGGTACAGAGATTCGTGAAGTAATGACTAACGTACACACAGATACGTCAACCAGACGGAGATGAATTCTATTTAGAAGCTGGTATTTTCCACTTGGTATGATAAAGCTGGAACTGATATTTACGAACTCAAAAGGTACATTACATATCACAAGATATTAATCGAACTGAATTTACTTCTTCTGTGATTCTCAGAGTTCCACTTTCTATTTTTAAATCCGCCAGACAAGTAAAATATAACCGATGGTATGCACATTTGTGGAAAGATAATGATAAAACGTTACGTATTAGTCATCAGAGCAGCTCACTCATAAAGTAAAATTTCGTAAAATATTATTTTATTACGACAAATGACGAGCCTACATAGAAGGAATTAATGCCGTAACATTAATTTAATGTGTTCCATGTCCGTGCACTATATTATACAAAAACACTAATCACCAACAAATGCACAAAGAGAGTTTTATCATCAATCGTAACACACTCCTACATGTTTCGATCCTGCTGGGTCATCTTCAGGGAGAACCTTTTGTTATCGTTACACTAAGGTTGCAGTTTATAGTTGAGTGAGAATGTGCTGTTGACTGTGTACTGCGTTGTTTTTGGAGGCGTGAACTACCGCAGAGAGTTCACGTGAATTACCGCAGACAGTTCACGCCTCCAGTACACAGTACACAGTCAACAGCACATTCTCACTCAACTATAAAGTGCAACCTTAGTGTAACGGTTACAAAGAAGTTCTCCCTGAAGATGACCCAGCAGTGTCGAAATATGTAGGAGTGGGTTACGGTTGATGATAAAACTCTCTTTGTGCATTTGTTGGTGATTAGTGTTTTCGGTATCACTAACTTTAGTTCCGACAATAGCTTAGTTAATTAAAACACATTTCAACGAAATACACAGTAATATTCTTAGAGACAAACACGAGACTGACTTATTACTTGTTATGGAAAGCTTCAATTCTGTTTTGGAAAATGTCATTAAGAAAGACGAAAAAAGTTTTGAATCAATGTCACAAACACAACAAATCAGTCCAGTTTCTTCAGTTTCGAATGTTAAGGCTGCCACTACGTTCGAAAAGCCGTTGTACAAGAATACAAAACGTCACATCCTCGATGACAGAAAATTTCTCGCTTGAATTCTGTTGGTGTTAGTTTACTGCGCGATAAATTGAAACTAGATACGAAACAGCCAACAGATGTCGGAAACCGGCGCCCTTATTCCTATTACATTTCATGCGATATGCTACTTACAGCACAAAACGTGTGGACTGCACGATGTGCCAACGCACGTGTAACGCACAGCGTATCAAATTGTTTCTTGAATATAGCGACAGCGCAGCTCGTCAACGCATTAGCCTGCTCTTCGAAAGTCGCAGGACCGGTAGCCCACGTTAAACTCGCATAACAGCCAAATCCTTATACAAGATCCGAACTGCAAATCAAAATTTTTATCATCACCATCATGAACATGTCTAAGGTTCAGGTCCCAGAACCTGTTCCTTCAAAGCCCGAGGTGTTCTCGGGCTTTCCATCTTGGCCTAGGTCGTCCTATGTTCCGTCGAAACTTAAGTTGGTGGAGGAGAGCCAATATTGGTAGTCGATTCGTGACCAGTCGTTGCACGTGATATGAACAGCTTTTCTGATCTGCTTTAAAATTTTCTGTTATGTTGTCTATTTTAGCCTGTTTCCTACGTTACTTTTCCTTTGGTTGTCCAGCGTCTTAAGTCCCAACAGCAGTCTTAAAAATCTCTTTTGTGGCGCTCCCTTTTCTTAGGGCTCTCTTTCGCTTATGGTCCAGGTTTCACTAACATAAAAAAGCTGCCTTCGATGCGGCCTTACGCAGTCATAATGACGTCACCTGTCATACAGTTTCCAAAATATCATCTGATTATAACATTAATTTTATTTTAAGTTTTAGTTTTAAATTAACATCCTTTTCTTTATTAGATATTGAATTTCCCAAGTAACTAAAATTACAAATTTGTTATACGATTACCGCTTTAAATTCTACTCTAATGCTTTGTAATTTTTTACCACAGACTCCCACTGCTATGGTAAATATCCTTGTACGCGCCTTATTTGCACGTACTTAAACCTGTAAATGAGAGGAATAGCACTGAATTCAAGCAACGTGGTAAGAATTATCATATTACTACTGGAACCACCAAAACATAAACCACAGTAATTATCTTAAGTTAATGTAGTTTTATTCATTCTTTATTGAATCATGCTGTATTACAGTATCCAACGTCAGGTTGCTTTGTGAGGAACAAGTACACAAGTGAGTCGAAGGAAGCGAAATTAGACCATCTAGAGATATTATTGAAGAAAATAAAATGTCCTCCAAATATACTCAGTCTTTCAATGCAGACATGAACCTGGGACTTTCTATGCTTGCCAAACCTTATTTGTCACTTAGAATAATAGTTTGGCATGCTCCAAATGAATGTCACCACAAAATGTCACAGCAGTCTGCAAAGAATGATAGTTGTTTTACTGCATTCTCATCCTGTGAGTTAGACCACAGGTTTGATATTACAGAAAGAAGCTTTTTATAAAGAACTGTGTTTTTTGCCCTCTGTAAGTGTCGTAAATATCGCTAACGTCTTCAGTGTTGAAACTCAAATATATGAAGATGATCAATACGCCTTAATATCTTCAAGCGTAACAGTATCGCTAAAATTTAGAGACAATTATTTACGTACTAATTTATTCATTGATATCTGCCGAAGTAGAAAGTTAATCCGAAAAATATTATGCCAAATACCATATTCGGTGAAATGAATAGGGATTGGTCGACCGAGGAATGAAGGTTCAATCCTAGGCAGGGCCAAAATATTTTGCCTCCTTTCCTAAATTTCCACACAGGATCTGCGGTGCTTTATCCCTGTGGCAAAGTGAACGGGGAGTGAAGAGAAAGTGTTCCCTCCGTCTAGTGCCCAGAATAAGGACGAGTTGAGCTCTTCCTCCATTCCAAGACATGTCTTAATTGCGTACATAAGGAGGAAGAACTTACATTCCATTCACACTCACTCATTTCTCGGCAGAAGTAATTATTACTGGAAGGACACTGAAAATAATTTGTTGAATTGCTACATTATTGTTGTATTTTACTTAATATTACAAGCAATATCAACCCTAGAGAATGAGTGTTTACAGACTGACATAATTGTGGACTTTCAAAGTTCTTTGTTGTTTCTGCTATGCACTGATAAGCCTATTAGCACAGAAGATCTGAACGTAACTACGCTAATTATATGGCTTCTGTTCAACTGTAATACGAAATACGAAGCTCTTCTGGCAATTACAGCGGACGTGCGTAAGATATAATGAGAAGGAACGGCGGTGCTGGAGGGTACGTGAAACCCTTTGCAGGAGATTTATACATGCTCCGGATTATGATTTATAACCAGGCAATGAGAACGCTATTAGTAAAATACTATGTAATTTTATTATAAGAATTAATATTTAAGCTTCGGCAGACTCTGTGCATTTAACAAATTCCTGCATTTGGTTCTTCCGCAGACTCTGCTGTGATTCAGATTTGTAACGTGTCAGTCTTCTAGTGTAATTCTTCTGTAGAAGAAAACAAACATTTATTTTCTTACTATGACCTTACAAATTGTCATCGTGAATTCTGGTAGACATATAGGCACGACAAATTTTGTCAGGAACACGCGTCATCTGTCACCGACACTGTATATAGAGGCTACACGTTACTCCGAAATATCAGTACCCGTTAGCTAGACCAAGATCCGTCATCGGGCCTAAGAACACAATATAAATCATCACCGCCATGAAACCTTATTTCAGAACAATTTAATTTAAAAATATGAAACTGCAATTTACTTGTAAAATAACATTTAGCTTAATGCTGTCCGTGTACAGAATTACAAAACAAGTGGTTACCAAATTTTCTGTCACCTCAATATCGGCCAAAAATTACAGAAACGAATGAATAGTTAAATTTTCCATTTCATGAACTCCATTCTGCCCAGACGCTATTGTATCAAGGATACTGCTGAAATCAGTACTTAATAAGTACGATAGGAGGCTGCAGTTGTCCTCGCATGGCTCCGGTTAGGGAAAACACTAGCGGTTTCTTCGTAGCTGCAGTAACGAACCTTCGAGTTCCACCTAAAGCGAAGAATTTCTTGACTAGAAACCCGGTCAGCAATTGAGAAGTTGGAAGTAGGGTGGATAAATTTACAAGCAAACAGACGGGCGAAGGGGCCTGCAAGTAGGTAGGTAGAAAAGGAAGTAGTTGTTTGGTAGGGGGTAAGTAAGCAGGCTGGTCGGTAGGTAGGTAAGTTGGTAGTTTGGTATGATGTACGAGTAGTTTGGTAGGTCCGTACGTAAATAGGTAGGTAGGTAGGTAGTAGGTAGGTAGGTAGTAACCTAGACAAACACACAGACATGCAGGCAAGCAAACAGGTGGAGATATATATATATGATAATTAGGTAGCTCAGAATTTAGGCTTTGCTCACTTAGTCTGCTGGTTTATTGGTCGGTTAAACGGATACGTTGAGTGACCGTATTTCTCGATGCTAAACAACTTGTTTGCGTATGAAAAGGAAGACAGAGGCGTTTAATACCAAAGGTCTTCGCAATGTATACACTGACGTTACACTTTTCAGTTCTAAGATACAGATGTGTCTAGGGAATACTTAAATCTGCAGTGTTCAGCAGTGCCAGAAAAGGAGATATCAGTTACAGTGTAGACCATTTCACTTAATATCCATAACTGGTAACGGTACTTCAAGTGCAGAGGTGATCTATAGGTCAGTATCAGCTTTAAGCAGTTCACAAATGACGATCGTCCTGAGTGTAAGGCCGTAATGTGTGGCAAGCATGGACGAACGAATCTGAGAGAACTGCTGCAAAGAGAACAGAGGCAGCAGACTCTTCCAGACATTGGTAACTATCCACCAAACTGTACGGTGTGACATTCCATGAAAGTGTAAATATAACACGGCAGCGTTATGAGGTTCTAATATCTCATAGCACAATCTCATTATGCTCGACTGACTAAAGAAATAGCGCTCTCCTCCGGCGCAGTTAAGAGCTAAACGCGCAAACTTACACAGCATTCGTCTTTAACATAAATAATTTAAATAACTTAATTTAAAGTACGAAGTTACGTGGACAGTTTTTATTGTTCTGGTGCAGGAAAGTTTTTGTGGACATATTTATATACCCATACAAAAGCATAAATGTGGAAACACTTCCATTTTAAACACAAAATACTCTGTGAAGTTTTCTTCTAATTCTAAAAATTTATTCTCTTTTTCCTAAAGTTTTCCCTTTATTCTTAAATAACATGATATACTATTATACCACACTTTGCACTCAAATTATAACGCAAAATTTCCCCCTTCTTCATAGTTACAAGATAACCCTAGGGTTATCATATTCTCTTAAAATATTTCCTTTCTCCTGTTATATTTCTAACTAGTTTATCTCCGTATTGCATTAACTTGGATCGGGCTTCTTTAACGGTCATTATTCACTGTCTGGGTTAAAGCTTAATCCATTAACGCTTGAACATAAATTTTCCTCACGTTAAAAGATAGAACGTATCTGTTACATGAGTTAGCCTAAAGATAACAGGCAGCCCCATCTTAAAGCAATACGGTGTGCCTCAAGCAGAGTAGCGGCGTATTATTCAGTACAACTACAACTGTCTAACTCCATGGAGAAGATTATGTTTTTAGAAGCTTGCAGTCTTCTAGGTATTCAAAACTTTTCCTGCTTTTGAGAGACACGAATTTCTTTACCGTGTTCATCAGCCCGCCACAGGCCCAGGTGCCCATCCAAATGCGTATAGTCCGAACAATTAAGTCCCATTTATTTAACACCTATTTTATTACTATCCTCAAGTTCATTTCACATTTACCAAACAGTTCCTTCCCCTTATGGATTCTCCCTGTTTATGTGAAGGCGTAACAATTTCCCAAAAAGCCTCTGCCACAAATCACAGTCGGTTTGGGTGTTTCGACGGTTCAGTGGTTGGTCAAACAGTTGAAAATACCAAGACACTGTCATCACGCTCATTGCTGTTGGAATTCTTTTCGAAAGCAGTAAGATTTTTGTGCAGGCTTCGAGATATGTTAGTCATGAAACTGAATTTCTAATTTCTATTGCCATATTAGATGTTTCTGGAATATAAATCAATGTTATGGATAAGAAGTCATAAAATATATTCCTGATTCGATTTATTTCCTTTCTAAGAGCGCAGTGATTATTAGTAGAATTAGAAAGTTATTTACCTTAACAATAAACTGGGGTATGACCGGGTTCAAAACTTCATTTTTACGCGGACTAAATTTTCTCCCAATCCGTATGGAAGCTGGGCTTACTACGAAATATACCTTTCCACATCTACCCTTCACAGTTTATTTATATATTGCATTACACTAGTTAGAACCAAACTTCAGTAGGCATCAACTGCATGGAACTCTATAAAATATACTGACACCAAACAGCTGAACACATTTAGCGGAATTTCTTAGCCGTGTACAAAAAACATTTCTTTATTCATGACCATGTCTTATGAAAATGTTCTTAAATTTCTAGCGCTTCCCACCCTATACGACGAAAGACTTCATCTTGAGGCATTATTTTTCATTTCTATTTATTCAGTATCAAAATGTTGTCCGTCTCTTTTGGATACTACCGGTATTCGAGTTATTCTTCGTAATTTTTGAAATTTCGCCCTGTGTGCTGCTACTTGTCAAAACTCTCCGTCTGCTAGATGTGTTTCGGCTGCTAACCGTGTGTGCAAAGACATAGATACCCTTAGCAAACCCATTATCTCTCTAAAACAGATTTTGCTCTATTCTGTGACATTTTTAAATCAACTTATTTATGTTTTTCAGGGTATAGGGCTTCTGCCCCAGTACTTCTTTTATATTCTTTTTTTTTCTGTAATTTTGTTTTTGTTTTGTCTGTTTAGCATTTGATTTCTGTGTAATTGTAATGTTTTGTGTCTTTGTGCTGGCTTTGTAGTAGGCACCTGTGCTGTTAAGCCTGCACGTCAATAAATACCCATCGAAATGAATTGAATAAATCTTAAGCATTCGAAAATATGTAGGATAAACATCGGCACCTTCGTGACAACTTCCGTAACGGTAAATCACTGTGCATTTGTCACCCACTCAGGTACGTATTTCAGCCTTACTTGCAGTAAGTAGTTTCAGATGACTACACTAATCTCACTTCGTGGCATATTTGTATTATGATACAAACAAATTAGGTACCTCGCGCAATATGGTAGATTCTGTAGGTCCTCAAATGACAGACAGACTCTCTCAGGCCTTTGTGAAACTTCAGTTTCAGTTACTAGCACGGTTGCATGAACTAGTTAAAAAGGTTTGGGCTCCGTTTTAATCAATACTCTGACAACGAAAAGGGACCTTACACGTATTCCTCCTTAGAATTAATTTAACAAGTGGAAATTGCCTTTAATATGCTATATATTGCGTTCAACAAGACCATTAGCATTTTGGGTGCGTGTCACGTACTTTATAACTTGAAGGGCGTCTGAAATGCTTGTGTTATAATCTAAAATTATTGTAACCTCAGTAACTTTGTAAAACTCTCCCAACGTGCAGTTTCTGTAAGATAATGTCTTTGAATGAAAGCCACAGAAGTTTGTTACTAGACGTCTGAAGACAGCGGCTGTAAAACCTGAATGCCAAATCAACAGGCTACGAAAAGTACACTCCGCCCAAATAAGTGGTAGCGTTCCGTAGCTAAAACAAACTTCAGGGGCGGGTTTAAGTCTCAAAATAACGCCATGTGAAGAATTGTAACTGACCAGTGCTTAATTTTAGTGATCGACTCATTACATCTTCACATCTTCATTAAAAGAGCAGAAAAGGATGAGACTGGTCGAAGGTCTACGGACTGACAATGACCTAGGAATTCGGAATCTAAATTCAAGTTTGTTTTTGTGTGTGTGTGTGTGTGTGTGTGTGTGTGTGTGTGTGTATGTGTGTATGTGTGTATGTGTGTATGTGTGTATGTGTGTATGTATATATGTATGTATGTATGTATGTATGTATGTATGTATGTATGTATGTATGTACGTACTTACGTACGTACGTATGCATGCATGTATGTATGTATGTATGTCCACTCCGCATGATGAAGCATGGACGCTGTGGCTCAAAAGAAATGCCACAAGTGGAAGAAGGCACTTGCTCTTCCACGTCAGAATCCACCAGAAGTCACTGATTACTGTGTCCACAGCAGCTCCCTTCCCCTGTACTTGTCCCCATCCTGAGACAGATTAATCCAGTCCACGTCCAACCGTTATATTATTTATTCAATATCCACTTCAATCATGATCTTCCAATCTATGCCTAAGTATGCCAAGTGATCCTTGCATTCAAGTTTTCCTATCAAAAGTCTGTACATTTCCTCCTACCCCCTGTATGTGCCACTCGCCCCATTAATCACATCCTCTTGATTTCATCACCCATTTAATATTTAGTGAGAAATACAAATCACGACGCTTCAAATTATGCAATTTCCTCCAGTCCCGGTGACTACCTCACTCTTAGACACAAAAGGCCTTCCCCAGCTTCGTATTCTCAAACACTGCCAGCCAACGCCCAACCCTTAAAGTGATAGCCCAATTTAACGCACATATACACTAAAAGACAAAACTCATATTTCTCCATATTTTAACATCATATTTTTAGACATCAGAAAGGAAAAGAAAACGATTCTGGATTGAATGGTAGACTATAATTCCAGAGTAGACTACGCTCTTAATTTCATATAAGTGTGCTGTACTGACACCCAATTCAAAGTTCGGAAATATAGCATTCCGTGGGCCTTTAGATAATTTATACAGTCAAGATATAAGTCCGATGCATTAGAAACCTGTTTTTAATTCAACAAATGTCATGCAACAACTGATTATTATGCAAAATTATAGTAATCACCAACTAATGCACCAAAATACATACAATCTTTATTCGTAAAAATCTCCTACATGTTTCGACCCTGCTGGGTCATCTTCAGGGAGAATAGTCTTGTTACACTGTTGGATGCACTTACACAGTTAAGTGTATGACCCAGCAGGGTCGAAACATGTAGAAGGCTTTTACGAATAAATATTGTATGTATTGTGGTGAATTAGTTAATGATTACTATCATTTTGTATGATACAGTACACGCACATGGAACACATTAAATTTGAGTGCCATATTTTCACGTATCCTATGAATGAACATGAGCACTAAGAATCCTTCATATTCGCACGTGTATTACAGAGTTACAAAATGCACCAGAATGTTACAAAAACACTTTCCAGACAATTCTATCTGTGTTTTAGAAAGCGTGTCGTGACAATGGAAAACTGTGGAATCCAACACCAAATGTCACCTTCGGCATACATTTCAACGTACCAAGTGGCTGTGGGGAAAGAGATAGGAGAGTACACTGACGCACTTTTCCTTTTATCTAAAATTAATCTCAAAAGTCGTTCTTTTCTCCTTATAAATGCTTCATCTCTGAACAACTCTGGTGAAAACTTTCAGGTGTCCCAGGAAAAAAATATATCATGCAGATCCTCCATCTCATTTCAGTAACTGGAATAAGGCTGCAAGTGTCGCTTAACATTGCGGTTACGGGACTGCTGTAGCAAGCCCTGTATACGTCCTTCTTCACTCATTATGTAGCTCTCATTTTAATGAGAAAATTTTAACGTAAAACGTTGTGGCTATATTTTGCTAAGCACTATGTTTCCTATTCGTGTACGGTAGCTTAACTCATAAAATTTCTTCCGTGGCAAATATGTTCTTAATTGTAATGAATATCAACAGGAGAGTAAAGTAACGTTTCTAAACAAGTCCTAAATATTTACCTATGCCTCGTGTGTTGTCTTTTTAGCATTAAATTTACATTAAATTCATTTCATTTCTAGCTTAAGTCAGTTTACCCAAGGGAAATAAGACTTACAACTATCATCAGCGAAATATGACAACATGCATTACTTTGTTCTAGGTACGATTAAAGCTCCGTTAAGGTTAACACAAATACATGTGTGTGTGTGTGTGTGTGTGTGTGTGTGTGTGTGTGTGTGTGTGTGTGTGTGTGTGTGTGTGTAGACATATATACATACAGAATATTTCAAAATAAATCTGTCACACCTCGGGAGAACATTTCTTAAGTTAAATTACATCGATATAACCAAAAATACCTATATTCGAAGTCAAGTGGTTATGGAGATAATGGCGAGAAACGTTTTAAAGAATGACAAATGTTATACATTTCCTGATTACCAAATACGTACTAAAATAATGAGGAATTTATAGTTCCTGTAATATCAACACCTGTACTTAACATCTAATTATTGCGTGAGGGACAGACACAGTGACTAAGGAAATAACAAGGCAGGCGATACACACATGCCCTCAATCAGAGGCGTCTTCGCTTAAGCATGTTTGTCGTGGAAAAGCAGTAAGTATTACGGAGGCCTATTCTGAGTGTGTGCGTGCGTGCAGTGCGCTTGTAGCCTTAGTTACCCGGCATGCAAATCGCATCTTTTCTGCGCCACACTTTATTGCCATCTCTTGCCTGTACGGCACTGACTATTTTTCCTCATTATCTCATTAACGGCACAATTTTTAGAAAAAAGTTACTGGACACGGAATGTGTTTTGATTTTCTCTGCAGAGTTTTTCTGAAGCATTTATAATTCTAAGAAAAATTTAGCGAGATATTATCGTAAACGTACATA
Source organism: Coptotermes formosanus (assembly GCA_013340265.1). Lineage (NCBI taxonomy): Eukaryota > Metazoa > Arthropoda > Insecta > Blattodea > Rhinotermitidae > Coptotermes > Coptotermes formosanus. Next base: position 43,884 of record BLKM01000072.1, read on the forward strand.
AGTCTCCATGTAAACTACCCATTACTTTTGTCAGATTTTAATGAAACTTACAACTAACAGTGCTTTCATAAAAATTTGCCCTTAGTATTCCAAGTAGGCCTGCATTAGATAGAACACATGCCTCCGCATGGCTTGACTTGGCTGTCTGCTCAAGGACGGACCTGCGCAGTGTATCGATAACGCATCATACTAAACAGGTACAGTAAGTACTTCCGCGAGAATACCACAATATTCTCGCGTCATTATCTCCATAACTCAGAAATGTCGCATATATATATATATATATATATATATATATATATATATATATATATGCGTGTGTTTGCTTTTATCGATGTAAATTAGCCTAACGAAAGCATTCTCAATTCCCGAACTATGGCATACCCCTCCTGAGACACCCTGTGTATGTAAAAGGGTTAAAAAATATGAATCAAAGTAAACTTTTTAATTGCAAAATATTCCTGTACGCTATAAGATCCGTTGTAAGAAATTTTACGTGTATTGATTTGAACACACACGAAGGATTTTCCATACACAAGGATCCTTCAGTCCTAAGATTAAATGAGAATTCTTCAGAAATTGAAATATATCTGCCTTATTTCACTGAGCTATCATTTTCGAACATAATATTTGACCATTCTGATGTATTTGGCCCACCTTTACACGGTTGTAAGAAATCCGTCACGGCTGAAGTCGGGGTCTTGCCCTCGAAACACATACAAATAGCCATGTCCACTGCCTAATTATTGTGAAATCTGCAGCCTTCTAAGTGCTGTTTCAGGGACCCAGACAATACAAGGGATTGTGCAGAAATTTCAAGTGGAAAGAACACAGATCCTGTGTCCATTTTGCACTGTGTGCGGGTGTGTCGTCACGCCGACGGGTAACACGATGCGAAAAAGTATTTTGCCTCTAAGACAGCTTTTGGAGAGTTCTCGGTTCCAAAATAATGAGAAAATGAAAATAATTTGTTCACGAATGTTTGCTAATGCAAGAGCCCAATTTACATCGCTACTCAATTGTTAAGTGCGGGCCAAGATGGAAAAAAAAATGCATTAGGCAAAACGTTGAAAAATAGTGACACTTCAGCAGAATAAACTAGCTACGTTTCGGGTTACAAGGAATCACCATTTAGTTTTAATAACATAGGGGTTTAACATTCCTCACTATATGAAATCCGGATATTAAATGCAGAGATGGAATATTTTTGCATTTAGCGTAAATCCTGCTGACGGAGAGAATTTTCTGAGTGGCTAATTAACAGCAACAAGGATTAAGCCCTTCTACTCTGGTCACATGCTATAAACTTTCATTCGGAAATGTACACACCGCAATACCTACTCATACATACCCCTAACAGCCTTTTGTTGCTGCCATCTTACACCCATACATAGATCTACCATAATATTTTGTAAACTTGTACAAACACATCAAAGTTCGTGCTACCATGTCCGTGCACTGTATCATACGAAATAATAAACACCAACTAATGCATCAAAAATGTATATAATCTTTATTCCTAAAAGTCTCCTACATCTTTCGACCCTGCTGGGCTATCTTCAGGGAGAATAGTTTCGATACACTATGGTTGCGTTTTTACAGTTAAGTGTGAATGTGCCCTACATTTTTGGTGCATTAACTGGTGTTTATTATTTCGCTCGTGCTACCATTTTGTACAAAACGTATGATTGCAAGCACCAATATTCGTTTAAAGAAGCGTGTTGCTTTAGAACAGCATAACCAGCAGGAAGCTAGTGTCAATATGCACAGAAAGTTTCTTTCCTATTATTGTTGGAATTGCGACTGTAACGATTAAATGCTTGATTCAATAACAAGTCCTAAAACAGTCCGTCCAAAACAAATAAGTTTACCCAAGAAGTGCACATTTCAGTCACAACTGACAATCACGGGGCTATCATACAATATTTAAAAGACGATACATAAATTGGTCATTTTGTGGGATCCCACAAGTTCGCAACTATTAAAATGATGAAATTTTAAATTTAATTTAGGTATCTGTTACTCAATGTTTCACAGCACAGCGGGATAAATTCCATCAAATCAGTTACTTTATCATCCATTATATTATTAAAAAGACCTTGTTTTACACACACACACACATATACATATCTATATCTATAATGGGAAGGTGGCGTAGAGCAATGTACGGTGACAGCACTCACTCTGATTACTCCAGCTACGACAGCGCGAATTTCTGCCCAGCCACTGTGTCTTACCTGGCGCAACAAGATGCCATTTCGTTTGCTTTTGTAGCTTTAAATGCTTCATATTATTTTTGTCTACTCCAAAGCCCACAAAGTGTTTTTGTCCATCAGGTTTCCAATTACAATTATGCATGCATTTTTCATCCCTATCAATTATGCTACTTACATCGGATATCGAAATACTTCTTAGGAGCAACATAAAATTATTTTATAAGCAAAGTTATCAGTAGCAAGACGGCGACACTAGTGGAAAATAGAAATCAAATTTGAGAAGTTGTACACATGTATAAAGCTTATGCGTAGAATATCAAAAAGAAATTTAAGACCAGATTCCGATATTAGAGCGACCTGATTTGGATTAGCTGCGCAAGGAACGAATTACAGTTCAGTCAAGTTTATATTGTGCAAATGAAGGTTACGTTAATATAAATCTCTTCCTAAATTTCAAACAGTTTGATAATGCGAACCCTGGAATTAACTGAACTTGATTTTTCATTCTGTGTACTTCTTTTTTAATGCGTTCCATGTCCGTGCACTATATTACACAAAAACACTAATCACCAACAAATGCACAAAGAGAGTTTTATCATCAATCGTAACACACTCCTACATGTTTCGACCCTGCTGGGTCATCTTCAGTGAGAATTATTTTATTATCTTTATACTAAGGTTGCACTTTATAGTTGAGTGAGAATGTGCTGTTGACTGTACTGAACGCGTGAACTGTCTGCGGTCCCGGCCTGCACTGCAGTGGAGGCCCGGACCACGGAGAGTTCACGCCTCCAAAAACAATGCAGTACACAGTCAACAGCACATTCTCACTCAAGTATAAAGTGCAACCTTAGTGTAACGATAACAAAAAGTTCTCCCTGAAGATGACCCAGCAGGGTCGAAACATATAGGAGTGTGTTACAATTGATGATAAAACTGTCTTTGTGCATTTGTTGGTGATTAGTGTTTCTGTGTATACCTACCTATTAGTGCAGATTACAGAAACTATTGCTACGTATTCTGAAAGTCACACAAAACACAAACATACTTCCTAGAAAAGCTGCAGACATATTTTATATTAAAGCAATTCTTTAACTTAAAAGATTATAGTTGTATTTACTATCCATTTTATAAATTTTCACTAGACAAATAAACTAGACGACAGTTTTGTGTCATCCGAGTGCGAAGCTTTTGGATAATCGCCAGAACAATTCTACAAAAAAGGTTCTTCGTCAAATGTTTCTCATTTCCACTCACATTCTCTCCTTCCCACGCTGTCTGCGTTTATGTCACTAGGAGACGCGTTTTCAAATCCATCTTCCCCATCGGAACAGCTAGTAGCACAGACAAATGTAGCCAATAGCGAGACGGTAAACAATTCTAAGAAAACTCTGTTTTAGCCATCAGCATCAAAGTGTATAACGACGCTCGTACTATAACGTAATGCAGAATGCACTAACATAAGAATGCTGTCATAAGATTTATGTAAATATGTTCCTACCAACAGAGAGAGAGAGAGAGAGAGAGAGAGAGAGACAAGGGGCTGTTATATCAGGCGTATCTCATCCAGTTACTTGCATGAATAATGCAGCAAGTAAGAGTGCAGATAAATAACTTTACAGTTCATTCTCAAATTACTTTTAACGTCATAGACTCATGTTGTTATGGTACACGGTTGCACCACTCTAGTATGTCTGACTTGTTTTCTGGATAGTACTCCGTGGATACCCCAACTAAACCGTCTAAAGCCATTAAAAGTTTCTTGAGTCTTTTGGGGTAAATTCCAAGTCAGTAACGTGAAATCGGGTTCGACCACTTCGTTCCCCGTTTTTATTTTCAATTTACAGATCACAGTTACTTTATTAACCAGTTCAACGCTAAAGAAAAATTCCGGTTTGTAGTCGAAGAAATCTAAAAAGCCACTGGGCGTAAATCTCCTCCAAAACAAGGTGTTATATTTATTGTTTATGGATGCACGAATGAACTAAGGCGTTTCAATTCCATCTCAGAGTGTTGCAGAATTATCTAATCACAAGCATCCACGAATATATCTCTGAACGAACCGAAAATTGTAGTTATGTCTATGAGACAAGATGCCTAAACAGAAGAACTGACACTGCAGTAGTCACGGTATGGAACCCAAGCACAGTCCGCCTCCAGCGTCGACAGTGCATTTCACGTGGCCACTGGCAGGCAACACATAGTCTGCTACAGTAACCAATTTTCTCTCCACGTTTTCATTCGCTGTGTCTATTTCAACATTCGATTGTATTCAAATAAGATTAATTCATACTAATCATCAATCTGAACTTGAAAACACATATACAATGCAGCTCACCTGGACGTCAGATGTCGAATCTGCGGAAACTATTCTGTCTTCCACCATGCTCAAATAGGCCCTGAAGGAGGTTCAGGTTAACACCCGAAATGAAATACGGCGGAGCCTGAAGGTGATTACTCACCTACATGTGGAGTTCAAGAATAGAATTCTTGGATATGGATGTAAGCGTCCAATATGCAGCTTCATGACATCGTGCTTAGACACAGGAAGACCTAAAATGGAGGGCAGTATCCACCTATTCAATTAAATATAGTGTTTACAGAAAACACGAGTATCAGATATGTTGCCGATTTTCACTACAAAATTTTGTACCTCGAATGAATGTGAGAAACTCGGGCTAATTCTTGTTACTTTCCTGAAGACATAGATCATGCTAAAGCCTAATAGTTCACCGGGTTGTTATACTGTAAATACGAGATACAATAAACGGACGGCCCTTCCCTGAGTACAAGAACGTTTGGCCATTAGCCTATATGCTGTCCACTGTTTCTCTGTGGGCATTTATGAAGAACGGCACCTCAAGCAAGTGGAGCACTACCGCATTTTGCGCTTCTTGTTCGTGCGTGGCCTGCCAACTTTTCTCTCCTCGATAGATTGGACGCCGAGGACAAACAGAATGGCCTCATTGTGATTTCCTTTTCCGGAGCTGGGTAAACGAGGAAGGTTACCGACAGAAACGAAAAAAAAAATTGATGAACTGGAACAAAAAATTCGAAACACCTTACAGATCTTCTTCTTAACTTTTGAAGGCTCTGTCATCTAGGTAGCAGACGTGTGTGCAAAGTGCTGGGAGCTGTGTTGAAAAGTGACATTAAATGCACGGCTGTGGAGTCGGTAGACAAAAGCTCCGACTCCGACTCCTCGATTTTTAAAACTTCCGACTCCGAGTCTGACTCCTCGATTTTTAGAATTCCGACTCCGGCTTCGACTTCGACTCTGACTCCTTGGTAACATCTCAATATGTATTAATAACGGTAAACCTATAAGACATTTCATCGCCACCACGTGAATCATTAGGCTACTTTTTTGACTTATAACCTATATTTAAGTATAAGTCTAATGGTTACTCTAGCTATCAGGGTTCTGGAGTTGGAGTATCTAGTTAAGATTTTAGATTGAGGTCGGAGCCGGAGTCGGTACATTTTTACCGACTCCCACTCCACCTAAAAATTCATTCCGACTCCGGCCCCGACTCCACCCCTAAAATTATTTCCGACTCCAACTCCCACTGCACTTAAAATTCCTTCCGACGCCGACTCCACCTAAAATTCCTTCCGACTCCGGCCCCGACTCCACCTAAAATTATTTCCGACTCCAACTCCCACTGCACCTAAAATTCCTTCCGACCCCGACTCCACCTAAAATTCCTTCCGACTCCGACTCCACAGCCCTGATTAAATGGCAGAGACTGCGATTTAAAGTTGTGTCCCTCCTGCTGACAAGCCAGTTCAACAAATCCATCTCACATAACTACACATTTCAACACACTAAAAAATTCACATAACCTACCTGTTTTGGAAGAACTCTGCCAAATCTCACTTATATTTAGTTCAGAATAAAACAGAAGATTCAAGTCTTCAGGGATGTTATCAAATTTTCATAGGATCGTAGCAGCTACAAATTTAAGACCAAACACTCAAAGAGTTTCTTCTTGGACTACTCGCCATGCTCAGTCCGCTGCCCATATGAAATATGCTATCGTGAAACGATACAGCTGGCGGGAAGAAAACCAGCAACCCAGGTTATATATAAACCAGTTGCAACAAGAGGTCGGTTTAATACATTTTACCTACCAATCGCCAAGATATTTAAAGGCTATTAACTTACCAGTTGCTGTTGAGGATACTGCATTGAGCCCAATAATGCAGACCAGCAACACTTGGCACACACACATCAGCGTGATCATGGCTGGACTTACCTAGAAGAAATAATGACTATATTAATTTATGGCAGAAACTACCAACTGTATCACAAAAGATATCACAGACTTTGCAGCTTCAACTGACACCGAATTTTGAGAGCAAATAAACGTTAGGGTACTATACAATTGAATTACGCTGTACCATATGCGGCGGTCATTTAGTTTGTAATCCTACGATGACAATGACATTTATGAAAAGTTATTCGCCTCGAGGAAGAGGAAAACAGCGAGAAACCTGAGACAGTTGGTTTTGCTGCGAGGTTTGAAGCAGGTGTCACGAGATTAGAATGCAGAATTGGTAAGATATGTGATACAGCCACACACAACGCGAAAAAGAGATGCTTTAACTTGCGTAACGTAAACCGTTTCCTTTCGGATGCTGTCCGATTTTAGTCATCTCTCCGATGTGAGGGTTAGCTTAGTTGGTATAGTAACCAGGCTATGGGCCGTGCAACTGCAAAATCTGAGTCCCATTACCAAAGCGAAGGAATGTAAGAGCAGCACACAAACAAACACAAGGTGGAGAGGAAGCATTATGAAGTTTGAAAGTACTAGTAGATTCGCGCAAGTAGATTAGTGGTATTTCTGTATACTTATTAAGTTTCAATGGACTGCACCCTGCTAAGCACCTGGTGTTAGCAGGCGCAGCACCACGTGTACTCGTATTATATTGGATCAACTAATACAAATACACAGTAAGATCAGAGTACCCCTGGAATCCACACAGCCTGCTTTTTAGTGGTTACCGGAAATTGTTCCTTCGCAGATAAAGCGGTCATGGCGTGGAGATAAACACTCTTCTCCATCCAGTGTCAACGGTTGAGACAGACTAAACTTTTGAGTTCTTATCTACCGCCAGATTCACACTTCGAATTGTGATTAAATCTTTGAAGATTAACATTAATCTAAAGCATATGTAATAGTTTCTCGTGTGTGACAGTCAGTAAAGTCCGCGTACATTCCAAAGACCAACCATCTAGCGCTCTTTCGTGAAAAAGGTCGCTCTTTAGCCTCAGAAGTGCAACAAACATCAACACATTTCTTTGGGAAAAATCGGGTTTTCTGTTGATTAACCTTTCGAACCCTAAAATTAACCGAAATTGTATTTAAGTTTTTACGTCACTGAGAACAAATTCCGCTTGTATTACAGATATGAACCACTTAATGATTTTTATTGAAAAAAAAACTTTTTATTCTGAAAACGATAAACAACATAAATACATTTTATGGGGGAAAAATGAGAGTACTTCATTTTCGAGCTTGGTGGTACATAGAAAACACAGAGTTTTAATTGTTACTGTAGTTTAATTTGAGTATCCAGTAATTACAATTTGTTAGCCCACGTTTCACTTCGTCGTCCCGCCCTACCATGCCGACATGAAGCCTCTCACTTCCACACACGAACTGTTCAAAACCCACATAACCAAATCAAGCTATCGGAAAGAGTGGTTCTTTCTAGAAAAGCGTGCGCCTGTGTATGCGTGTGCATGTGACACAGACTGCATTTATTCACAGCCTTTGTAGACCTCAAATTCAATTTCCTTTTACACCAGTTGGAACATTAAACCTGCATAACGGGAAATGCGGGAAGAATAATTTAAACAATTGAATTCATGATCCAAAATTGCGGACGTATAGAATTATATGAGAGCTTTATTCCCATCTTTGTCATGACATGTAGGCTAATAGATACAGAGATACAGAGACACCTTTTCCATTGCATGAATACACAGCAGAATTCGCAATAAAATTAGATCCATTAATTCTTATAAATTTTACATTTAATTCCACTCCTGGTTTTATAAAGTGGGTGAATACTGAATAATAAAAGTTTTTATTATCTGATTACAGCTGGTGAACTGTCTAACCGTTACAGTGTGTCTTCAGTGAGCATAGGCACAGAATTTACCTTACACTGGAATACAACATGAGTTTTTTAGGGGCACTTTAGGCGAGGCCTACCGTCAAGTACTGTCATGTGACTCATAATGGGAAGTAATCTAGTGAGGTAAATTAGGCCGTAATAGTTCTGTAAGCTTACTGAAATTGACTTAGCCACACTATTTCATTCTGTATCTTTACTGGGATAAATGTTCCGAGTTTCGAGCCATGCCTTGTTTCCTGTTCAGTTATACTTAAAATTATATTAGCTTACGGTTATGTTACTCCAGTTTTTTGTCTGAACGGTTTTACAGTCTAAAAAACAGTAGATTAGTGAAGTTTTCACTAATGCTTTTATACCATTTTTATAATATATTTTATAATATATAATATAATATATAAATTATATAATTATATAAATAATTATTATATAATAATTATAAAATATATTTTATAATACAATATTAATATTTTACAATATTTAATACTATTTTTATAATATTTTTATATTATTATATTAAGGAACTGTGTTTTTAGTATTCATATATGTACCTGATAATGGCTCGGCCGAGCCGAAACATGTAGGATATTGGCACAACCTTGGAGTAGAATGGTGTAGTGTGCAGAATAAATACATGCTGCGGTGTGTCAGGCTGTGTTTGTTATTACTGTCACTGAAGTAACACACCGGGATGGCTCAAGTTAAGATTGTACTTAAACTTGTCACAAATTCATGCACATTACACCGTAGATTTCGACACTTTTTTGTGGCTCCCTCCACAGATTCTTACCCAGAATTAAGGCTCATCTTAATTCGCGGCTACTCTTTAGCTACTCTCTACCTTCCCGTCAGTCCATTCTCATGCGCGGTTTCTAAACTTCAGCGTGCAGACAGACACCGCTTATTTTTCTAACTAGTTATAAATTCGATAGCAATAACTGCATGGCAATCAGCTTAATGAAAGGCATTTAATGTTACATGAAGGCACAGCATAGACACTTTGACATTAATTTCCGGAGTGGCATTTCAACCTCAGATTTCGCGCGGTCTATGAACCTCCTCGTGTTAAATGGGTCCCTGTCACCACGGCATTGCGCGTCCTCCGGTTGCGGATGGAGGAACGGCCTCCAGTTATGAAGGGCAGTCGCGAATACATTGAATAAGCAGTCGCGGATAGCCGACAAGGAGCGGCCCTCCAACTTGGGGGTTGGGCGAGGTGCCAACAACTCCTCACCGTAAAAAAGTATGATGTTACAAAACCTATGGACAAGCCTCGGACCTGGACCGATTCTTTGGTACGATCTCAGCTACGGAAAAGGGATATGAGATTTGGACTGGATTGAGCTGGCTCAGGATAGGAACAAGTGCCTGGCTCTTGTGAATGTGATAATGAACCTCCGGGTCCAATAAAATTCGGGGAATTTTTTGACTAACTGAGAAACTGTTAGCTTCTCAAGAAGGCCTCTACTCCATGTAGTCAGTCAGTTAGCTGTGAACCTTCACTGTCCAGACGGAGCCGTCATTGGAATGAACGAATGAACGTTACAAAGAGAACCGCGCACCATAGAAACTAAATGTACTTCAGGAAGTTGGACGTCCGGGTACATGAATTAATTTCTTACCTCCCGGGACAATTTAAAAAATTGTACCACAGTTCTCAAAATGAAGTATCTCATTTTTTATTTATTTAACAAAATAATAACAATAAATATAATAATAATAGTCTACCCATTTCATCAAAAATCTGAACCAGTCAAAAAATAAAATCCACCAATCAAATTTATGCACTCTTAATTTATTCTGAATGCGTTTATTTTGCATGATAATCAATGTAGAAAGACCTTAAAGCTCTGAAAAGATATTAAAATTTCAAAACACATTTGCCTTATATTTTCACTTAACGAAAAACGGATGTTGCAATATGAGAATAAGAATGTGATAATGAAGAGTGCCACGCAAATTCCTGGCTGCGGGGCACCGTAGAAACTACATTCTGTACGGTGGTGCCTAATGTCTGTAGATTCTCAGTACGACTCTTGCTTCGTGTCACGCTTCTGGCGCCAACAATTTTGAGGCGACTACTAGATCTTTTTAAAATATGGGCGCTCCTGATTCATGAATATTATTCCGAATTACGTTCATAAATTAATAAACCTCAGTGAGAAAAACTCTTTCCTTGTCTCCAGCTTCTCAGTACACATGCGTTTTCTAAGTTTAATCAGTTCAAGAATTGCGGTTGATTTGCTTACCCCTACCTTTAACATAAATAAGGAACACGTGATATTGCCAAAAGAGCGCACTAAATCATCTCCTACAATCTTCAGAGCAAGCAGCGACTCTTTCCTTACAAGATATTAAATGATGATATTTGAAACCGAGAAGCAGCATTTGTCTGTGAAGTACGAAAAGAAGTTGTTAAGTACATTTACACAAACTTTGTAATATTAGACATTGGAGCACACTGGAAATGCAAAGCATCACACCCTATACAACACCGATTATACCGTGTCCGTATAAAACGCAGATTTATAGCGAAAAACATAAAATTAAGACCAGACATCCGCTAGTATATTATAAAAACTACAGTCGAACTCAGTTATAACGACGTCGATTTATACGACACCTCGCCTATAGCGTCAGATTTTCTGTTGTTCCAATTAATTCGTCACTATTAAACGTAACCTTACATGTCTCGGTTATAACGGCACTCGTTTATAACAAGACAACATATTCAGTCCCTTTCATGACGCTATAACCAACTTCGACTACATATGAAGATTTTAATAAAACTGCACTTGAATCACAGTTAAAGATCAAAATTCATGTGAATAAAACATGGCCTCACCTTGCGGACTCTCCAAGAATTCACTTTGAAGTGTCCTAATGCGAACTGTTATTGGATTTCCACCGGAACCGGAAACTGCACTGAACACAGACGCGTACGAGGAATTCAGGATCCTGTCAGGCTCCTCATCAAAGCCGTTAGAGGTCGCAATACCAGTAAAGCCAATTTATAACACAACAATGTATGAGCAATTCGGTTTTGTGATGTTAACGTCAAACACATAATGCACCATTAATATCGTTTCCCAACTTCAAATAAGTTGCTGAACTTAATCACTTAGAGTTAAGCTATTATACAATTTTAATGCACTGTAATATCCAAGTTCGAAGGACTGATATAACCATCTCTCACTGACGAGACATTCTGTACTTTCCTAATCAATTTTGGTATGCACTTCCCACAGCTTGACTGCTATTAAGTTCGGATCTTAAACACAAATATTAGTCGGCCTGAAATGGTTTTAAGACAATACAGATTTTCTGAGTCTCTTTAGGAATAATCGTTACTCCATAATCACTTGCACTGACTTCAAAACGTGTTTTCATTCTGCCACGCTACTGCCAACTGAACTGCTCGTCCACAGCCTCGTCATACACTGCCACATTCGGGCGTGAAAAATGAGAAACCGAAAGGAGGCGTTCCTGTGCAGATGGTAACTTTGTTGAGTGACAGTTTCAAACTTAGAAACTTAAAAAGTCCTTTGTGTTTAGTAAAATACATTTCCAGGCTTGCGTATTAAAAATAAAAATTGTTAGATACAAAACAGTTTTCAAGCTAAATAGCTAAATCTGGAATAAAACGTAAATAAAACTCAAATGAAATGTATTTTATTACCCTGCGTGTGTAGGCCTATCTGATGTCAAGCCAAAATTGTAATCAAACCTGTTGAATACAAAACTCTTTTCAAACTAAACAGCAACGTTTGGAATAAAACGTAAATAAAATTCAACTGAAATGTCTTTTGATACTTCTGCGTGCGTAGGCTTATCTAATGTCACATAAAAAGTATGTTTCATTGAGTCCTTATGTATCTCTTTCATTTCTATGTATATTCACCACACAAAAACTTTCCAAGCGAAGATGAGATCTCCGCTTTACTGGAATATTACGCAGCGCTGAATGGTATTTTTGTACTGACGTTTCGAGACAACCTTTCGAACCCATCTTCAAGTTTAAAGAAGCCTTTGAAGATTGGCCCGATAGATTGTCCCGAAACGTCGGTACAGAACTGCCACTCAGTGTTGTGTATTATCCCAGAAGAGCAGCAGAACACATTTACATCGCGGTGGAAGCCTTAAATTACGCATTTTTAAGCAAAGGCTGGGGATTTTATTTATTAATTACCCTCAAAACAACTAATTTTGACGTTTATTGTATTATACAGATATGCAGATACATGTTTCAATCAGCTACGTGGTCGTCCTCAGGCCGTTTAAGTATATAAAACATAATAAACAATTTACAATAGCAACATCAGTTTGGGGTCAGACTGAGATCTGAATCTGCACTGTTATACAGCGCATGGTAATAAAAATTTAAAAACAAAACATACACTGGATAATTGGTAGATATTGGCGGCGTTGCTGCTTATTTTGATAAAATGTAATGTCCCTTTTATTGTTATGCGTATTGACATGTGGAATGTAGTAACTGACATGTTGGCATGAATCGCATTATTTGTACTTGGTGTGGTTGCACTAGGGCTGGTTGTTTTCAGATGTGGGTTTGCTTGTCATTAGGAAGAGACTCTCCTACTGTTGGGAAGAAAGCATATACTGTACAAATCATATAGTCACGTCTATTAAGCTTAAACATACTGGATACATGAATTATACACGTATGGGACAAAAATATCTTTGAAGCACGTGGTACAGCAACAAAGTAAAAATACATTGGATGCACGTGTCGTGTTCAGGATCAAAATAAAGTGGATACAGATGTCACGTGCAAGAAAAGAAAAGTATATTCCCGCGTCACGTACAACAAATGAACAAAAATACATTGAATTCTGTTGACGTGTGCAACAAGGAAGCAACGAATATTGTGTGTATTTGTTACAAGAAACAATAAAATAAAAAAATATGGAAACAACTTGTTACATGTAAGAACTCAACAGAGAAAATATTTGCTGCACCTGTAACATGCAACAACAAAACAAAAATATATCTGGTGTACTTGATACATGTTACAACACAAAACGACCCATATTGACTACACGTGTCACTTGCAAAAAAAGAAGCAACAATATATCGGAAGCACCTGCTGTCTGTAACAAAATAATGTTATCTTAAGAAATCCTAGAGGAGAAGGGAAATTTCTGGAAAACAACGCACACGTACAGGTAAATAACAGTAAGTACTGTTTACAGGCTAACTAATGAGTACATTACGCCATTCTTGCTCTGTGGCAGATGCAGCCATGACATGCACATATGACGATTCAATCTTGTTCACTGTCTATATGGCAGCTAGACTTTCCACTTTATTACTGTGAACCAAATTTTTTCCCCAGTATTCCCATACAACTCGGATGTACGCAAATGGAAATGAAAATTGTCATGTCAGCGTATCGACCGACAGACGTTAAAAAGGTCAGACAGGCAAGGCAGAACAACGCTCATTAACGACGCTCATTACGTCAAAATGCAGTAGACGAAGACGACGACGCTGGTTACAGGTAATATGTTGTTTCTTGCCTTATTTAACGACATTATGTCAACTGAATACATTATAGACCTACAAATAACTCGCGCTGAAACGGAAGACATCATGAGGTAAATTTCACCCACGACCAGACCATGAAAGCCCAGGGGGGAGTTAAGGTATATCTCTACTTTTTCTTTAACCTCGCCGCTTGATGGAGGTGCTTGGTCAAAGCCACGCGCTGTCTGCTTTAGACCCGGGAAATAAATCCGTTATTCATTACACAGGAAGCTGGATCGGCCTCAGGGCCGGTCTGGACGTGTGCGGAAAATCTGCCCTCCCCCGGGATTCGATCCCTGGACGCTCCAGCCCGTAGTGAATCGCTATACCAAATGCGCTATACAAATCAGAAGGGGCGGTATTTAAATACAGCTCTCGGACCTTTATGGAGTGATCCAGGCGAGCTGATAATTCAGTCAGTACATGCGACAACTGAATCTAGACCCACGTTCGAAACAGAAGAGTAATCAGGGCTACTTAGTATAATACCAATAGGATGCAAGTTTCTGAGGGTGCGAATATGAAGATTATGGCCTTTGGATATACGACACACTCTGACAAACTAAACGGCCTCACACACAAATAAACCGCAACACTCAACACACCAATACTTGCTCCAGGACAGTACTTTGACGTAAGCCTATAGGCACAATGCAACTGCGATTACCTGCCGGGAACTCAGGAGACATAAATATGCGATAAAACGAAATCTCAACGATGAATGGTGCACTATGGGATAAATGGTAAAATAAAAATAAATAAAATATTAAAAGCACAATTATTAAAAAATATATTACATGATTCGGAGGTATATTATTTTAAGAAGAAAACATGTAAAAATTTATTAGCAGTGGAAGCAGAATTTTGGAGGAGATCAGCACAGATACCAAGTGAAATATTCCAAACCACGTTACTGTAAAAGAAAATGACCTAACAGAATCCTATTTCAAATGACATAAAACAGTTGGTAGGGTACAGATACCGGAAAGCAACAGCAGACCAACACATGGATAGAACGTATTTACGGACGTATATAAAAATAACAAAGGAAGAAGAGATAAAGAAAGATAAATTAAGGATGGAATTGTTTGAAGTAGTGGCAGAAAAAGGGCTAAGATTCGAGTAAATATTTAGAAACGAGAGGAGATTTGGAATCGAAAGGTGTAAATTATGCTAATAAACTGTCAGTTCTTCATAGACAGGACAGGGAAATACAGAGTATAAAGAGGTGAAAGGTTAAATGCATTTCTGTTTTTTATTCAGCCTTTAGTTCTTGGTGATTACACCTAAGCCGATCCCAGTGGCCGCGCGGTCTAAGGCGTAGGTCTGCGGCCGAGTGCTTGCTAGGATCGTGGGTTCGAATCCCACCGGGGGCATGGATGTTTGTCTCTTGTACAGTATTTGTGTTGTCAGGTAGACGTCTCTGCGAGAGGCCGATCCCTCGTCCAGAGGAGTCCTACCGACTGTGGTGTGTGTGTGTGAGTGTGAAATAAATGAAATAAAGAAATAACCTCGACACCTGCTGTGAGCAGGTAGAAGAGGTGAGGACTACGACAATTACACCTAATAGCTTATTTCACAGTACACGGTATCTACATCGTGTAGGAATAACCACTGAAGAATTACCGTAAGGTTAATATTTGTTAGTACAATAAAAGCCAATGAATTAAATTCAGAATGTTAAACTTGCTAACAGTGTGTTTAAAAATCCCTAAGGTCAAATAGACTATCCCATTTGAATATCACCAAAGAGTATGAAAAAACAGCACTTAAAAAACAGCCATGGAAACCATTCGAACTAAAAACAGGCAAATCAATAACATCTGCTGGCATAACGCACTGAATACAAGGCATACAGCGTGTACTTTTGTGTGTTGACCTTGTGCTTTACTGGGTTTAAAGTACACCGCTAGGCAGTGGGATATTATGCTGTGCCCGTGATTCGTTTTTTGTCACTACTCACATATCTACGTTAGAAATAACAACACAATTTATTATTTCGAATAAAACTAAATGTACTTTTGCGGGAAACCGTGTCGTTCCCATTATCGAGCTAAGTGTGAAGGCTGTGAAACAAATCAAAACAAACAAACGCTTTTATATTATAAACGTGTTTGGTTCACCTGTCTCTTTCCTGATATAAATATACTGTCGAAATGGGTTCTAAATTTATGAAGTGGACTGATTATTTTGTGTCGTTGTAAAAGACTGTGCCGATCCCAGTAGCCGCGCGGTCTAAGGCGTAGGTCTGCGGCGCAGGGTATGCTGGGATCGTGGGTTCGAATCTCACCGGGGGCATGGATGTTTGTTCTTGTGAGTATTTGTGTTGTCAGGTAGAGGTCTCTGCGACGGGCCGATCCATCTTCCAGAGGAGTCCTACCGACTATGGTGAGTGTCTCAGTGTGATAAAGTGAAAAACAGAAAACCCTTGACACCTACTGTGAGTAGGTAGAAGAGGTACGGGCTAAGAAACGAATTAAAGACGGTTGTTACAACCGACGGCTATTATGCAATGGTTAACAGTGAGGAATTAATTGGTACCACAGAATAACTGACGCTATAGGCGAGGTGTCGTATAAACCAATGTCATTATAACCAGGTTCCACTTACTTTCTGCTTTTCTGTAATACAGAATAAAGTCTTGTTAGTTTTTATCGTAAGTACGTAATTTGGATCGCAATTTTCCTCCGAAATGTCAGTCGATCTTCCCTCTTGTGTGACAGTGTCTTTATCTCACTAAACCTTCACCGCATTTAATAAAGACGCACGTGTCCATACTGAATACGTATTTGCTGAACAGTTTAAACTGAAAGCAGCGAGCAGCAGACAACGATTTTCCGGCTGAATGGGAACAGCAGAATAACAAAGCACGATATGCTATAATTGCTGTCAACAAATACTGTTAAAATTATGTAAAGGATCAGTAAAATGAAAACCAACTGAATGCACTGTATCGAGTTTTATTATTATTCTTTTCACTCTACCCCCGACATGTTTCGACGTCTAACCGTCATCCGCAAGGGGGTGTAACAAAGATTTTAATGCTGGCAGAATCGATGTTACCAGCACTAAAAACTTTGGTACACCCCCTGAGAATGAGGGCTAGACGTCGAAACATGTCGGGGGTAGAGAGAAAAAAAATAACAGTAAAACTTTGTACAGTGCATTCAATTTGGGTCTTATTTTAGTGACTGATGACAGAACAACGCACGGAGTTAACAGTGTTACACTTATTTAACGGAGTTTATCATTCGGCAAGCATGGAAACAAAAGTCAGCAAAAAGTACGAGTACAAAACGCCTGTTTCTGCAGGATGCGCCAATGTCACTGTTCGATACAGGTCACATGACTTGACGCAAGAAATGCTGCTCGCGATGTCTCAATGCAGAAATCATGAAACCACAAATACAGCATGAGTCTTTGTAGTATTTGACACATTAAACAGCCATTCATGGCTCCTGCAGTTTTTCTGTTTTCTAAATGTCAGAAGATCTGCGGTGCTTAAGTAATGGACTACGTAAAGATAAAGCCATTTCTAACATTAAATTGAGTAGAGGGGTTTGTCGTCGGTCGGTGCTGCAGCAGTGCGGATGTGGGCGGGTTCCATTCTAACTGTACACTCATTACAAATCCATGAATATTTCAGAGATTTTAGACACGCCAAGGATGGAGGGTCTAGTAATAAGCACTATGTGGATCACGTATCTTCCATTGATCAAAGTGACACCATGATTTTATATTTTTGTACACGTTATTAATGGTAAAAGATATTTCCTAAAAAGGTGTTATTTACTTCGCTATTGTTGATATTCCCTGATGTTATACAAGATAATTTTCATCACCGTGGTCACAAAAGTATGTCACTGTACATTTTATACACTTAGACAGCAGGACCTACCCCAAGACCGAACATCCTATTCCTATTAAGATGCATTATCTTCATGTCTAAATGTCTCTCACTTTGTAGAGAATTTCTGAGTGTATTCAACATATATCATGTTTTTCAATCCCTCTATGTGCTACAGCCCAGTCCGACTCACACTCCATCATTAACAATTGCTGTTCCTTATAATAAAATTACACAAGCACAAATGATGTGGCGGAATATCCGCCTCTCGCCAGCACTGGCTGCCAGTAGTTGGTCACTGTCCACACTACTTGGACGGCAGGGGGTGTGTTGCCGTGCCATTTCCACCACACAGCCATTTACACCAATCATGGTGCTTTAAACGGGCACAATTGACATATGTATAATGTGCTTTACTAGGCTCGAATTAGTGTCGTCCCGAAACGTGGTTAGGCCGCCGGTCACATGCCGCAGCCGCCTGTATTTAATACTCTCATCCAGTAGCCAGTGGTACAGAGTTACACAAAATATGTGCAACACAAATGATCTGATAAACCAGTTAACCTAGTATAAACTACTGTGTTAGATAGTGCACGTCGTCTTCGGTGTTTTATACCACATTTCCGAGACTGGCTCCGTTGGCGTCCTCAGATAAAAAATGAGAGACTAGGGTCTTAATGCGGAATAATCTGCGATAGATAAGGCTACATTACGGCCTGAAGAACAGCGGAATTTTTGTTCGTTTTCCGCAACAGGCTGGAGTTTTTCTTTCCACCAAAAGCCCAGACCACTTAGGTGTCTCGCTTAGCCTCCTAATTAATGGTTACAGTGGACGCCGTATAAGTCTGTCGCGACAACCGTGCGAGAAAGAGTAGCAGAGACAGGTGGCGAAAAAGCGGCTTCACAGATGGAGAGCATAAACCTTCTCACTGAGTACAAAGAGAAGTCACTGAACCGTCGGATCAAAATTCGTGTACAGCTCTGTATTCCTTAGCGCGTTGGGCTAATTTCAAACGGGAGGGGACGCAGACACCATTTCTGTCACATGATAAACATGCCTCAAGTTTGAACACCGGTAACGTATCACATGAGGAACGCAGTTTCCTCCGAGTTTATTTCGAGTTGGCAACAGCGCATTGTAGCCGGGCCTAGCACAGACCCGTCCTTCAACGCAACGCTGCCATGTTGGCATGGCGTAAGGGAAGAGGCTTTGCAGACATTAATACTACTGAATAAGGGTAAGAGTAACGTGGCTAAAGCAAAATGGCTGATGTAGCAACTGAGGTGATAGAAGGGTGACAGACGGCGAGTAGTGGGGACGGACTGACTGCCATCTTTAGGTCAAAGAGAACTGACGTCATAAAAGTATCACCCGAGACGCACAGCCGTATCTCCCACCTAAATGATGTCGAGGTGCTTCATGCTTCCATACCCAAATTATTGTCTCGGTTTCTGACTTCACAAAGAGTATAGGTAGCTCTAAACACAAGTATTAATATATCGAGCCAGACGTCAATAATTCAGAGTTCTACATAGTTTATTTTACACAAATTTTCGTTTCGTTAGTTCTACGCAACTCAGTATGTTGCAGAGTGTTATCTAACTCCCAAATGTGTTCACACTTTGTCTACAAAAAATCATATAAAAACGAAACAATATGTAACGGAAATTCTAGCACTGTTTGAAATTTTATCTCCTCACCTACAGTCTAAGTAACAACCTTGCCAATTGGCTCACAAGCTATCGTCTTGCTCTCGACAGACGTCCAGTCCCTATCTCGGCCGAGACAAAGATTATACTGTCTGAGGCTTTTTTTGTTTTCTTCGGCCTTTTCAGGCAAGCCCTTCTTCTACACCCTTTCCAATAGGCCTAGTTTCGCACATGTAAATCTATCAAAGTACTTCTTATGGACATTTCATGCCAACAGGCAGCATAGAAAATTTGCCTTAACGTTTCAAATCCCAGTGGTTACGTCATGTACAACCAAGTTTGACATTAAAACGTTTTACGTTCTGCCTAAAAAGTGCATTTACGTGTTTTGTATGGTTCCCAGAACTGCGATTATTCCCCAATCCAACATCAACTGACTGGTTTTTATAACAGAGGCGGAGGGCGTTTACTGCGCGGTACAAACTCGGTCTTTAAATGTTTCAGGTTATTCTTAAATCTTTAAAACCCCTTTTAACTTAACAACAGCCGCTGCACGTTTTAAGCATGAATACTGTATCAAAACGGATAGACTGCGCGTACTACCAGCACTGTAAAGAACTGAAAATACTTTCTTCGACAGTGTTACCACACTGGTCTCGGTACAAAGAATTTCTATCGTGATACACCGTTGTAATAATAATAATAATAATAATAATAATAATAATAATAGAATATTTATCAAGGGAAATGGCATTACATGTGTCATGACCTGTAACTACAGAATAGCTACAAATCTATACACCGTAGCAACACCCTTTTTTCAGGTGTATAATTGTAAACATCCTGCATAAAGGGGATAAAAGATAACAACTGTATTTTCACAGCCAAATACATCGTAAAATGAAAATAAAAATTTATAAACTTCAAATATTTCTGCGTCAACTTCTCATATTTATAACCTGTTTTATATACATCCTACATTCATCAGTTCCGACAGCATATTTAAGTAGTTTTATGTAAAAATTTGACGTCTTATATAGACATTTAAGTATTGTTTTTCTTTGGTAGATCTGTATACGTTTAAAAATTTAAATCAAAATTTCATTTAAAACAAAATGAGAATGTTAAATGAGAAATTTCAGATGCAATTTAAAATTAACTTTGTAAACATTAGAATTGCAAATAATTTTAATTGGCGCTACATCTGAATGCTCAGACTTTGTAGCATGTATAGTATCTTTTATCATTTTTCCTTAAAAGACATTCTCTGATGTATACACATACGCAATGTGTATGCTGCTTTAACAATTATGTACTATTTCATTTCACAACCAAAGGTAACAAAATGCAGTCATTTTAGTGGTTTATATATTTTTAACCGATTTTACTTCTGGTGTACGCCCAATGTTTAACCCATACTGCTGGTATATGTAATTTTATACTCCACATAGAGACGCTTATCTTTATGCATACTTCTTCAGCTTGACTCACTCACGGCAGTACGATGCAGCGTGGTGGAATTCGGCGTGTCCAGCCTGTTGGTTAGTAGGGAACTGAGAACAGCGAGTATTGGCAACTGGTTGCTGTGTTCTGTTTCTAATAAGTGATGACGTCGAAAGCATAATTTCTACAGAGTGATCTCAAAATAAGTGCATGAAGTTAAACGGTTATATCTCCTAAGCGGAATGTTATAGAAGAATGAAATGGGCGGGGCATGTAGCACGTAGGGGGGGAAAGAGAGGTGCATACAGGATTTTGGTGGGGAGACCTAAGGGAAGGCGACCACTTGCGAGACCGAGGTGTAGATGGGAGAATAATATTAAAATGGACCTTCCAGACGTGGGATGGGGGACATGGACTGGATTGAACTGGCTCAGGATAGGGACAGGTGGCGGGCTCTTGTGAATGCGGTAATGAACCTCCGGGTTCCATAAAATGCGGGGAATTTTTTGACTAGTTGAGGAACTGTTAGCTTCTCAAGAAGGCCTGTGCTCCATGGAGTTAGTTAGTTAGTTAGTTAGTTAGTTAGTTAGTTAGTTAGTTAGTTGGATGGTCGGTTGGTTGGTTGGTTGGTTGGTTGGTTGGTTGGTTGGTTTGGTTTGGTTGGTTTGGTTGGTTGGTTGGTTGGTTGGTTGGTTTGGTTGGTTGGTTTGTTTGGTTGGTTGGTTGGTTAGTTAGTTAAACGGAATGTTATATTTTTATATATAAGTTAGAGGGATGTGAGGGAGTGGACTGTATTGACTTAGCTAATGATATGGGCAGGTGGCGAGCTCTTGTGAATGCGGTAATGAACCTCAGGGATCCGTAAAATGCGGGGAATTTCTTGTTTGGCTGAGGAAATACTGCATTGACAAGAAGGACACGAAAAACTCTGCTTCACGTATTTAGTTCACTAGTTTAGTTAGTTAGTTAGTTAGTTAGTTAGTTAGTTGATAACCTCCACTCTGGAACGTGACTAACAAACAGGCGGCCTGATATAGCCCTCAGGCTTTCTTCCTCTTCGTCTCTTTAGGCCCCCACTGTTTACTTCTCCTTCCGTCGCCTTTATTTTGAGTCTTACAAACAATGCGCTATTCTACAGGTGACTAACTTTCTATTTGGACTACGGAGAGTCCCGTGTCATTGTACTTACTGACAACATGTCTTCAAGCGTTTTCTATACGGAGTGGAACACGAGGGCAGTTCCAAGCACTGCCCACGGCATAGAGCTCTGACCGTAAATGGGTATGGTGTTACAGCATTTAGCGGTGAATGGTGCAGGTCAGACGTCAGCTATACAGGGCAACACACACCATAAACAGAAGCTTGACCACGACAGAATTAATACGCCGTAGCCAAAATGGCTTCTGTGTGCTCCCTTGAACGTATCGGTCCACTGCATGTGCAGCAAAGTGCATCTTCTGGAACAGCAGGCTGCTACAGCCTAGCAGCAATGTTCTTGGATAGACAATGGTGCTGCTCCACAGGCTATTACGGCATCCATTACCTGAATTAACAGACACTTCGAAATAGATCTGGTGGACATCAATTCGAAGAGGCGATATTATAAAAAAATACGGCGTTCTTAGTGGAACCTTAAAAAGAGTCAAAAGCTACAAAAAACCACCAACGACCAAAGAGAAATTTTAAAAACTTTTGAACCCATATTTCATTGTTTTATATATTATTTCATTAACAATTAAAACCAAGACATGCCATATCACATTTTAACTTATCGGTGAGTTTAAACTCACATCGCCATATCAGAACATTCCAATTGTATAGATACGTAAGTATTTTATGTGTTACGTACCGTGATTTTTGTGCATAATTGTTGGTTTGTTCTAATTAACTAAGTATTTATTCAGATAAATGATTTTGTTTTACAACATGTCTGGATTTACAGTCGTTTCGAAATGAAGCAAACCACTGCTCTGTCTGCAGGCCAAGCATGTGCTTACACTTTGCTTTCAACAGCGGTTTCAGCCACGTAAGCAGAAGCTCTGACGCTTATGTCTTGAATTCCTGATGCGTCCATTTTGAAACGTGGCCCTTGCCTGTACCAAGAAAATTCTGGCTGCCTCCTTCAAAACCCTGAGACAATACCTCCAAACATTCCATGGTTCAAAAACACTAATCACCAACAAATGAACAAAGACTTTTATCATCAATCTAACAAACTCCTACATTCTGTGCGGTCCCGGCCTGCAGGCCGGGACCGCACAGAATTCACGCCTCCAGTACACAGTACAGTCAACAGCACATTCTCACTCAACTATAAAGTGCAACCTTAGTGTAACGATAACAAAAAGTTCTCCCTGAAGATGACCCAGCAGGGTCGGAACATGTAGGAGTGTGTTACATACAATTGATGATAAAACTCTCTTTGTGCGTTTGTTGGTGATTAATGTTTTTGTATAATATAGTGCACGGACATGGAACACATTAAATTACATGGTTCCTTTCTTTCTAATTCATAACTGATCACGTACCTCACCAAATAACTCTAATCCTACACGAGTTAGCAACATATTTGTTAAATAAACTATTACTGTATAAGAGTTTTAAGCACGGAGTTCTCCCACATTGGCAGGTAACGCCGTATGCAGACAAATGTTCGGCAATTTTTCCCAGACCTTCCAGAAGGATAATCGCGTCACCACCTACTTCCTTCCTCATCCTCTCTAATTCAATGTACACAAATATCCTTCAATAAAACCTGACAAAAAGTAACGTTTACACTTGATATGATGTTAAGAAAGCTCGAACTAATAAACATCTTTCCTTAATAGGGCAATAGAGTGTATATTTTTTTTTTTTCATGGCACTACAGTCCTCATTATCGAGCTGTCACGATCACACTCAGACACACCACACTCGCTAGGAATTCTCTGGACGAACAATCAGCCCGACGCAGAGACCTCTACCTGACAGCACACAACACTTACAAGAGACAGACATCCATACCCACGGCTAGTTTCGAACCCGCAATCGCAGTAAGCTAGTGGCTGCTGACCCACGACTTAGACCGCGCGGCCACTGGGATCGGCATATTGTATAGAATAGCCTACTTGTTTTGTGAATGTAAATGGAAAATGCCTTTGTGCACGTCATGAAGTCACATTAAGAAGTGGAACTTCGCCAATGGATGGAGATGAGTGATCAGCTTCAGGTGCCGGCGTCATTACTCTGGGAGAAGTTTCGCCTCACCCCGGTTTCCATTGAATATAAGGCTCCATATTTGCCAGAGCTGCTCTGGACGTTTCGGTGAAGACATAAATCTCTTGTGCCTGCAGGAAATCTAGCCACGATCCTTAGGACATCCAACATGTAGCACAGTCCAACATGTAGCACAGTCACTACACCGACTGAACCATACTGGCCATGCAATTTCTGAATATAATACAAACGTTTCTTTTTAGCGTAATTCATTAGTACAAAGTCCCATCCCATTGCCACAATGTTTACAAAAGCATAATATTTACCCTCCTTTCTTTATCAAGGTATGTACATACTTCTTCCTTTGATCCTGGTAGGTTCCTTTGCCAGCACTAGGCAAATCACACATGCTGGTACTAACTACATGTAAATCATACGCAAGCAGTGGTTATATAAACGAGGTTCAAACACAGCATTTCTACGCTCTAATGACCTTCACTAACGAGATAAACTGTTTACGAAATGACATGACATGTGCTAACAAGGAGAATACAAGTAGCAGTTGGCTTAATCACCCTTCATTATTAGCCCTTTAAACACAGTGGTTGCGGCATGTACAAATCGATTGAACACTAAAAACGCTGCATTTTACAGGCACAGAGTTTGTGTGTGTTTCTTTCGAATCTCAAAGCAAACATTGATTAATTCTATACACAGAATTCAGTGACTGGACTTTTCGGTGGAGACTGTGAGTGTTCACTTTGAGGTAAGAAATAAATTTTTAAATATATGTTATTTAAAAATTATGTTTTGAAGGGTGCTGAAACTTGGACCCTTCGGGAACTAGATCAGAAATACCTTGAAAGTTTCAAAATGTTGTGCTGCTGAAGGATGGAAAAGACGTGTTGGACCGACCATGTGAGAAATGAAGAAGTATTATATAGAGTCAAGGAGGAGAGGCATATCCTACAAAGAATAAAAAGGAGGAAGGCTAACTGGATTGGTCACATTTTGCGTGGGAACTGCCTTCTAAAACATGTTATTGAAGGAAAGACAGAGGCAAGGGTAGAAGTGACGGTAAGACGAGGAATAAGAAGACGTAAGCAGCTACTGGATGATCTTAAGGAAAAGAGAAGATACTGGACATTGAAAGAGGAAGCCCCAGATCGCACTGTGTGGAGAACACGCTTGGGAAAAGGCTATGTACCTGTCTGAAGACTGACAACGGAATGAATTAATACATAAATAAATAATCCTAAGACACAAACTGAGTCGTTCACTAAATCACACCACTGTCTGTCCCGTCCAAGTCTGTCCAAAGTCTATATTCCTGTCCCTATCCTAAAAGAGCAACGGGTCCAAATGTTTAATCTGAATCCAACTCGTAACTTGGCTGACATATTTACCCGTTACTTACAGATGGAAGGTCACACAGTATCTTTAAACGCCATTAAATGCTGCTTGTATTCTTCTTGTTAATTGAAATTTGTGAAAAGTCAACAGTTGAAGAAGGCTAAAACTCAGGAATTTATTTTTTTCTGACAAAAGGTAACCGCATCAATTGAAAGAACGTTATTAGGTAAGGTAAAGCTTCACCCTATAACAGGCCCTGAGGGCCCAAGAGGGGGAGTAGAGGTATAGCTCTACCCTTTCGTGAGCTTCGGCACGAGGAGGGGATGGGGTGGCTAGCCCCACGCCCCGGCCGCTTTACCCCCGGGAAAGAGACCCGGCACCCATTGTACAGGAGGCTGGGTGGGCCCCAGGGCCGGTCTGGACGGCTGCGAAAATCTCGCCCCCACCGGGATTCGATCCCCGGACCGTCCAGCCCCTAGCGAGTCGCTATACCGACTACGCTATCCCGGCCCACAAAGAACGTTATTATATAAGCTAAAAACAGAAATATATGTGTGATATTTTCAGGACACTCGATAATTGAGATTGTATAGGTTAGGTGACAGGAGAAAAAATGGAATGGAATGCTAGTGGGATGATACTGACAGGAGAAGACTGAAGTCTTCGGAGGAAAAATTAGTGCCCAATTTGCCACCAAAGCCCCACACACGAAGAAGCTTTGGATGGAACCCGGATCTGGGCATTGTTATGCGGAAACCAACTGTCCAGCCATTGCACGGCTAATAGCCAGACATACGACCAGCTTGTTAGCTATCCGTGTCGCCTCTTTCTTTTACAGTTTAGGCTATTAACAAGTTTCCTAAACTCACTGACGCCGCCAGAAAATATAATTGGAGCACAGGCTTTTTGAACAGCTGATATTCCCTCACCTATTCTAGCAATTCACCATATTTCATTACCACATTGAAAAGACTCAGCCACGTTTCCCTGTTCCAAGCCCAACACCCAGTTCACGCACTCTCAACAAACTTATTTACGATCCATCGTCCCATCTACTCCTAGATATTCCAGGTGGTTGCTTTCCTTCATGTTTCCCAACCAAAAACTTCTACGCATCTCTCGTCTCCCACATACAAGCCCGTGTAACGTCCAGCTAGTTTTCTTGACGTGATTATACCGATAATATCTGCTGGTGTGTAAAAGTCACGAAGTTCCCCATTAGACTGTGCTGTTTGCTACAGCCTTTTGCCACATTTCCCCTCTTAGTTCCAAATTCCTTCCTCAGCTACCGATTCTCGAACAACCGCCAGATTATGCATATACGAAAAAAAATCATATTCAACGTACTTCTTCCGGAGGCCAGGTTAAGCTCTTTTAGATTGCATGACAAAATTTTTCTTCATAAACAAGAGTCTCAGCATGGACATGCAAAACGAATAATATCCGTTTCGAACGTAGAAAGAAATTTGAGTAGCAGGAACAGAGGAAATTATAATGCAATGGAGAAACTACTGGCAAATGAACCGTCATCTACGAGATGATGGAGAAGTCCTGCTCAATGATGTAGAATGTCTACAGGAATTCAGGGTATCTCAATATAGTTACGCCCTCCTTCGGCATGTAAGCCACTCCCCCCACCCCCCGGCCCCACAAGAGAGTACTGGTTTAAAAGTTGAAAGACAGACATTCACAAACACACAGACAGCATCGTGATCTTATAATCTTATTTTCTTTCCTTAAGAAAGCAAACTCGGCTAAAGATAAAAGCAGCTGTAGTGGAATAGGATATGGAAAGGGTAAAAGAACGGAAACGACATTTTCGCCCAACCACTAGATACTGCTGCATTTTATCCTGATCGCATTCCACTGAAGTGAGATTCTTCTGAAATTCCGGAATGCAATTCCATATGATATAAAAATAAACAAGAATTGAATGCAGTTCGCTGAGGTGTCGATAAGAAAAATGAGTAAAGATGCGTAGCATAAGAGACAGGATAAGAATCTTTACAAGATTGTTTTCTTTACAGCAAAACGTAAGCATTGTTTACTGAAATGCAATGTAAGGTCCCAGAAAAAAGCAGGCGTGGGATTGGCTGATGTCACTGCTTTATTATTTTCCGCGTGTTGTCGGAACCTGAGATAGAAATTTCACTTGGTAAGCATAAAACCAAGCAACTTCACAACCAACGTCAAGTCAACAAACAGTGATGTAACTATACAGTCAACCGACAAGAGAACCTATGACACCAGAGCGCACCTAAATAACAAATTGTCATAAGCATAGCAAAAACTAATAACACACAAACAAACAAAAATTATAACATACAAACAAAAAACTAAATAACAAACCAAGTACTTTTTTTTAGTGGTTACGGGCCCCGCAGCAGGCGCTACAGACGCACCGCAGCCTTGAGGCTTATTGTGCAACCCTGCGATGAAGGTGACGATGATGATGGTTATTATTTTTTGTCCTTTTCCTAGTAATGGAGCACCGGTGGAATGAAATCGACAGGGGAAAGCCTCTCCCAGTTCCACTTTGTCCACCACAAATCCCACATGGACTGACCCGGGATCGAAACCGGGACTCCGCGGTGGGAGGCCGGCGGCTAACCGCCTGAGCCATGGCACGGCCATAACCAACTACTTACTAGTGCAAATAAACAACCAGTAATCAAACTATTCAACAAGCAACCAAACACAAAACCAAACAACCAACCAACGAAACATCCATCCAGCCACACAACAAAAATATAACCAACTAAACATCCAGCCCAACATCCAAGGTGGACAAAACGTCAAGATTCATAAAACAAGCAAATAAACCATTCAACCAACCAAACAACAAGAAACCATCCAATGACATACCCTCCACCAAAACAAACATTCCACCATCCATCGGACCAAGACCATAAAACCAGCTTCCTAAAAAAAGCGTTTCCAACCACGCTCCAAATGCCACACATCCATCTAATTAACCATCCCATCATCCTATCATCCATGTTATATTTATAATACCTTTATCTGCAGTAATTAATTGTTCAATGACGCGAAAAATACCTTAACATTTATGACACCAGCCGTGTAATTGCAGAACGCACACATTTCATCGGTCAACATCGGTCCGCTGAACAGTGTGTCAACAGATACACGTTTCCTCCCTGATGAATTACAAAGCTGATCTCCCAATAACACCCAGTCTCCAGAACAAGATTTTTCTGTTTATTCTACTGTCATTTGTAGCGGGTTCAGATCCCCGACAAATGTATCACTTACAAATGTAAGGCGCTAGTAATGAACTACAGAATAAGTTACAGAGAACATGTCCCAAATCAACAAACTGTGCCCGCCAGCAATACAAGCACAGTGCGTCTCATAGCTGGCATAACCAGCAATATATGGTCCTTACTTTATCTGACAAATGTCATTTGTCACTTCCTGTCTGTACGCTTATCGTATTAACGCAACCCACTCAGTCGAAAGCCTACACGCGCAGCAGAATTTCTGTGCGAAATGACAAATGATATTTGTCAGATTAAATGAGGGCCGTGTACACGGCAATACACAGAACACTTAGCTTAATGGTTCCGAATATAGTTTCTTTTTTAAGAAACTTGACTCCAAACCTGGAAACAGACGACTGATTTTCTGGTTTATCACTCAAACCCAGAAAGGTTAGGAGTTTTTCTGAAAAACATGGAAGGAAAGGAGAACACTCAAAAAAAGTGGGAAAAACAAGAAATAGACAACAAATGAAAGAAAATGAAATAGAGAATAAATGAAAGAAAATATAAGAAATTAAATATAATAATGATAATTAAGAAACTTCAGGACAAATTCAAATTTTTGAAATGAGCCCACTTCGATCAGGGTTCCACGATCTCAACACTTGTTACGGTACGAGTAAAATCGCCAAATTAAGCACTCTTTTAATCACGGTTATTTCCCGACATGTTTCGGCGTCCAATGACGCCATCATCAGGGGGTATTCATTGTAACTAGCACAGGATATCCATATGGTTTATAACAGTTTGAGTTCTGTAGTTCACTTGTACACTATTATGAGAATAGTTCCAACAATAGCACATATAAATTGGAACTATTCTCCAAATAGTGTACAAGTGAACCTCAAAACTCAAACTGTTATGAACCATACGGGTATTCTGTGCTAGTTACAAACAATAACCCCAGATGATGGCGTTATTGGACGCCGAAACATATCGGGAAATAATATTGATTAAAAAAGTGCATTAGTTGATGATTTTACTCACATAGTGAAATTTCACGGTGGAAACAATATGTTAAACTTGTTATAGTGTCATTAAATTCGTAAATATCGGATCAGTTAAGTGCAATCATATTGCCAAGTGTTATTTTTCCAATAAAGAGACGTGACAGCCACAGGGCTACAGGCACTCTCCCTAACACTGTGTGTTTCGTGCTGTGACTTCTGCCTTTCAGAGCACAGTTGCTGCTACAGCCACCACATGATTTAAAATTTAAACCTCTGCACTGACTGCAAACATTGTCATTACGGCCTTCTCATGATTCTCGGAATGGGTAATTATATTTTTCCTCAACAGCATTAAACGATTGGTTTATGAAACGACGAAGCAACATGTGGAGTCAAGTCTGGAGCGCCGTGTAAACTGTTAGACGTTACGGAAACTTTAAAGGCGCTATGAGTCATCGAAACGTCCCCAAATGTATACCAATTGACAATGAGTTACTTCTTAGAAGACTTCAAGTTTCAGTAATACCGCTGTAAGAACTTAAAATCTCTAAACAAATGTTCCGCGTGAGTCATAAACTGAATTATTGTAGTACCATTTACCTCAGTTCTTCAATGGTTCTGGCTTTTAAATTCCGAATACTGCCTAAGAAGAACGGGATTTTAATTTATAGTACCCTTAAATGCTGGCAACACGTGAAGAATTAATGTTCAGCACGGAGCACCGACAGCGGCATTTAGGTTTTCATTTTAGGCTTACAGAGTTAATTATGCAACATAAACTGCTGATAAGTAGGTCTATACATTGAAAGGATTAGGAAGCTCCATAAATTCCGAATAGTGATTTACAAAGTATTTCCAAGCACAACCCACGACTGAGCAACGAGGTTGCCAAGGAGGTGACCCACCAGGGATATCACACTGTGTACACTCATAGAAATGTACAAAAGTTTCGGCAGATCGTGCTGCCTCCAGTTTCAGCATTGAAATGAGAACACACCTTTCTCCAAAGCGTCGTTAAATTTCTTACAGATTAAAACGGAATCACAACCTAGAAAACAGCGTTTTATAGACCTCAGGAAGGTTACTCCTCGTTTGCAAAATTTATAGTCCTAAAGATCTATTCCTGATGGCATTTTTATTGGTGGTTTTTAGAATCACTTTGTTCCTTTCTGTTAGTCAATTATCACCGTTTATGGATAATTCTACGTTAAACTTGTCGAATATGGTTTCAGAATGTTATTTCTTCGCCATTTTTGTGAACGTTGACACAAAGAGTATGTAATAATGCCTCTCTTCTAAGGACCAAATTCGGCATGCCTGACGGCAGTGATTCTTTCGTCAGATACTGCCATCAAACTGACAGCTAAGAAAATATTTCGCACCGCGGCCATGTTGTTATCTTTCATTCTACAAATATTACTTCAACGAAAGCTGCATTTCTAAAGCTGTGTAAGCTACCAATTGGCAAAAGTGTTGCTGTCTCTTCTCACGTTTGTGCGCCCAACATGTTGCTATTACTGACAGATGGAAATTAGGTGGAATTGGTCTGGCCACATAAGGTATAGCGTTCATACCGACTTTTGTTGATATCCGTCTAGTGGCTCGAAATTTGATATGGGGGATACACACTGACAGACACAACACACGGACACATATACATAAGCACAGGTAGAACAGTCATCTCAGAAACTTAACGCTTTAAGCGAAGAGAGAAAACAGACTAACAAAAACAGTAAACTGCGTGACAAAGATACTCCTTTAATTGTATTTTGTAATTCATTAATAAACCAAAATATTAATTCTCCTTGCACTTTAGCCTTGACAAATTCCCCAACTCTAACCCCATATTCCTCAACTTAAGTAGAGTAGAAAAGGGTAAAAGCATCCGTATACTATCAACGGCGGAAAAATTTGCAGTAGAATTTACCCGTCTAAAATTTGCTGCCAAGTATTTCATTGCGTCTTAAAAACTACGTTCAACAGCTTTATATTATTAGCACCGTGCATTTTCGTCATGGACTAACAAATACCAACTAACGCACGATTGGAAAGTTTATATTAAAACGAATATAAGCACCTACATACGTTTCGACGAGCAAATAGTCATCTTCAGGGGATCGTTCATTGGTGTAAGATCCACTTAGGCGTCCATATGTTGAACTTACATTAACGGTTGAACTCGCTGGATCTTCTAACCACTGTACACACGAATCCTTCGAATGACTATTAAAATATGTTAAAATCACATTAAAAGTTAAACTCACTGGATTTTGCAAGCACTGTGTACAACAGCCCTTAAAGTGGTTACTAAGTAAACACACAGTTAAAACCCAGAGATGTCACTCATTTTGCTTGTCTAATTTTCTTATGCGGATTTCAGTTTGTAATTTCGCTTGGACGTTCTTCCTGTAGTCAAGCACTGTCGTATGTAGACGTGGAGCTTAAGGTGTCCGTGTAGAAACGTCTATGGACTGGACTGAAGATGTCCTGTGGTGGTGTGAGGTGTGTGTATATCAAAATCTTACGGTGTACTGCCATTCGAAGGATTCGTGTGTTCAGTGGGTACAAGACCCACTGGGTTTAACATTTAATGTGATTTCAATATATGGACTCCTAAGTGTACCTTACATCAGTGAAAGACACCCTGAAGATGACGATTTGCTCGTCGAAACATATATAGGGGCTTAAGTAAGTTTTAATATAAACTATTAAAATAGTGCATTAGTTGATACTTGTTAGTCCATCGTTAAATAAATTGTGATACGTATTTCGCAAAAAGGAAGCAGCAGTGTCCAGTGGAGTTAAGTACCTTGCAAAATACTGAGGTCTGCCATCCCTCGAATAGAACTTATGTGCCTCACACAGAAGGATTTTCATCTATATCCAACCTTCACTGCATATTCTATAAGAGGGATCCTAATATTGCACTCACCTGGATTTCTCGGAAACAGAAGAAAACTGGAAAAAACTGTAATCTAACACCTATAGAGTTCTCCCATACGTAAGTACCAAACCACACAGACGTGTATGGATCATAGAAATAAGGCTGCAGTGTCCAGTTACCTGAATGAGTGACGAATGTCTTTTTGTGATAACTTCATATTGGCCAGAATAAGCTTTTTGAACACAACAGCTGATGAATCCTTCAAAGAATAAATGGAAGTACTTTTCTATCCAATGTTCCCCAATTTCCGAAGGAATATCTGTCTTTGGTAGGTTCCCAGGCTTCGTCCTTTTGTCTTTCGAGTAAGATCGCCTTGTAGATGAACATGAGCATACATAATGTTTGGAACGGTACTGACAGGGGAAAAACCGAGTGCTAGGAGAAAAACCTGTCCCAGTGTCATTTTGTCCACAATAAAACTCACACGGAATGACCTGAGATCGAACCCGGGCCTTGGCAGTGATAGGCCAGTGACTAACGACCTAAATATCAAGACTCAGTTTAACTTGACTTATACTTACCGCTCAGTAAACACACCCTCTCTGGATTATAAAAGCAACAAGCTAATGTAGCATAGGAAAACAGGCGCTGTTTATTTTGAGTGCCATGAAAGCACATAAACCCACACCGTATGGATGGAAGGTAAGGTTCTTTCAACACTGTACCTGGAGGCATACAAACTAACCACTGGGCTTTAAAGTGTTAATGAAAGGGCGAGGGTTTATTTAGGGGTTTACAAGAACCCATCACTGCAACGCATCCTGAGGCAGATAAATCCAGGCCACTAGCTTAGTACTCTAAGATCTATTGCAACATAATCTCCCTCTTCACGCCTATGGTGATTGTCTCATAGATTGTATTCAAATATCAGGCTTCTGTCATACAGACTTTTGCCTTGGGGTTTATTTAATTATTAATCAGAAACTAATCTTAATAAACCTTTCCGCAGAATTTCTTTTGGTGTGTATAATGTAAAGTTTTCCCTAGTACAGGCCCTGAAGTCCCAGAAGTGGAGTACAGGCAAGGCTCTACTCCTTCTTTAACCTCGGCGCTAGATAGGGGAGGGTGGTCAACGCCACACCTTGGCTGTTTTATCGGGGAACAGTGAACCCGTATCTATTGTACAGAAGGCTGGGAGGCCGCCAGGGCCGGTCTGGGCGGATGCGGAAAACCTCACTACACCAGATTTCGATCCCCGGACCCTTCTGCCCGTAGCCACTTGCTATACTAACTACGCTATACCGGCCCATTCTTTCTGGGTGTACAATTCAATATTATATTTATTTAAACTATGTTTAATCTTACATTTTATTTGTTAAAAGTGTTTTAAAACAATGCCCTTGGTTTGGTACCAGACGGTACATATCTAGGGCCAAGGCATCGCCTTCCGCCACAGTGACACACATCCACCATTCGAACATCACAGCGCACTAATAATATGATCCCGCACGCCTGTGGGGTTGGGTCATGTAGAGGGCTTGTGAGAGAAGCAGGAAGGGTATCCAGGATATCAGGATGACAGCTACAGAACAAGGGAATTCAGTACAATACGACAGCCAAGCCAAATCAGTCCGACCCTCGAGCGGAATTTAGACATGTCTTACACATTCACCCAATGACACGACAAAACAGATGAAATTTGATTCAGATAGGAGCTTACAGAACAGAGTTACGCTAAAATGAGCCCTCATATCCACAGCACCAGATATTCGTACTAAGGTGAATGGAATATGCCGGATGCAAGTTCGGCGAATCAGGATACTGAAAGAAGAAGCACTTACAATAAAGCTTCGCAGGGATATTCAGTCCTTCAAGAGAAGCCAAAAATATGATAACAGCCCTACGAATACTGATATTTTCCAATAATATGTACAGAAATTCAGTTCCTGTCTCGTAGAGTTTACAGCCTGTGTCAATGGGAAAAGCCAGTGTTGGTGAATATTGTATGAAATATGTGAAAATCATAAATACTCCG
This sequence comes from Coptotermes formosanus, assembly GCA_013340265.1. Taxonomy (NCBI): domain Eukaryota; kingdom Metazoa; phylum Arthropoda; class Insecta; order Blattodea; family Rhinotermitidae; genus Coptotermes; species Coptotermes formosanus. The sequence continues at coordinate 78,429 of BLKM01000072.1, forward strand.
TTTAGTATAGTGCAGAGCTTCTTAATTTTAAAGTAGGCGGCACACAGGTTTACTGCTAGACAGACATACATACAGATAGACAGACAGACAGACAGACAGACAGACAGACAGACAGACTAACTCCAAAGAGCAGAGTCTTCCTGTGAAGCTAACAGGTCATCAGTTACTCAAGAAATTTCCGGCATTTTATGGAACTCCAAGGTTCATTACCGCAATCAAAAGCGCCCGCCACCGTCCCTTTCCGTCAGGTCTCCCTACCAAAACCCAGTTTGCACCTCTCCTGCCTTCCACACTTGCCACATGCCCTGTCCCCCTCATTCATCTTGATTTCATCAGCCGAATAACATTTGATCAAAAGTACAGATCATTAAGTTCCTCTTTATGTAGTTTTATCCACGTTCCTCTTACCTCGTCCCTCTTAGGTCCAAGTATCTTCCTCACATCCTATTTTCGAAAGCCCTCAGCCGACGTTTCTTCCTCGATGTGAAAGACGGATTTCCATAGCCATACAAAACAACACGCAACATTATAGTACTGTATATCTTAATTTTATATTTTTTGACAGCATACTGCGAAAAAAAAAAGTTTCTGCACAGAATAACAGCAAGCATTGACTGACTTCAGTCTGCACTTAATTTCTTCATTGAAGTAATTTTAATTCGTTAGGGTTGTTCCAAAATATTTGAAATGTTCCACCCTTTCATAGGATTTATTTCTTATCTTTGTGTTGTGATTCCCTCCTCCATTCTATTTTCGAGACGTGAATGTGTACTTAGTTTATCTTAGTCTTTACTTTCAGACCAAGTTCTTAGACCCTACTAGCGACTACTATGGCTTCAGGTTTTTTCTTTATAGTACGTATGCTTCAACCCAACATATTAACACCATCAGCATAAACCCAAAGCTGATGTGTACCATTTAATTTCAGGCCCGTCTCGTTTGCCTGAACCCTCCTAATGACACACTCCGACGAAAAGCTGACAAGCAATGGCGACAGAGCATCTCCTTGTTTCAAGCCATTCTTAATAGGGAACATGCCAGACAAATGTTTGCCTACCCGAACTCTGCTATACGTTTCACTTAGACACATTTTCATTAGCCTTACTAGTTTCATGGGGATACCAAACTCAATGAGAATATTATACAAGACCTCCCTCCTAACTGAGCCATAGGTTTTCTTGAAGTCTACAAATAGCTGATGCACTGCCCCTGTATTCCCGTTTTTTCTCAAGTGTTTGACGAATGCTGAATATATGATCGGCAGTCGCTCTGTGACGCCGAATTCCACACTGATGATCCCCCATAATTCCCTCTGTATATAGAGTTAACCTTGACAGAAGGATTTTGGGTATAATTTTGTATGTAGTTCGCAAAACTGATATGCCTCGATAATTACTATAGTCTGTTTTGTCTCCCTTCGTATACAGCTACAATGATTGACTGTTCCACTCCTCAGGCAGTTCCTCCTTAATCCAAATAGAATTAACAAGTTTATGGATGTCCAAACAAATTTTCCGACTTCCTACTTGTATCAGTTCTGCTGGAATTTGGTCAATACCTGGTGATCTGTGTCCTTTCAGCTTTTCAATAGCCAGCTTAACCTCAAGGGCACTGGACTCGGCCACTAATGGCTCTGCTGTATGTATTTAAGTCTGCCTATCATCGTTAACTCCAGGTACGTTCAATAGCTGAGATAAACGATCCGTCCACCTAGACAAAATACTGTGGGAGTGTCTAACCAGATAACCTTTCTCATCCTTTGCTATATTATGTCTAGGCTGGTATCCCTTATTAAAGTCAATAACGACCCTGTACAAGTCTTTAATATACTTTGTCTTACTCTTCCTTTAAAATTCATTAATTTTACCCGTCATTTAATACACCATTTTCTTTTCTTGAAATGTCTGCTAGCTTCATGCCTTACGTTGTTCAGATTATCTCCACTACTTTGGTTTGGATCCTGTAACCATTGCATTCTAGCCTGCTTCTTTTGGTCTAAAAATTGTGAACATTCTGCATCAAACCATGGTTTATGCTGCTTCCGTTCGTACAGACCTACATTCTTTTTAGCTGAGATTTTATGTTTTCGTTAGTGTTTTCCTAAGCCCTATTTATGTCCTCGCTATTACTTAAGTTGTCCAAAGCTGCAAACCTGTTTGAGATCTTAACCTAATCCTGTTTCCAAACTTCCAAATCGCTTACCTTCTAGAGATTAAATCTCCTCACATCAAACTTCTGTGTTTCTTGTTTATTAGCGACAATCTTTCCCTAACTTTTGCAAACACCAGACAGTGATCAGGATCACAGTCAGCGCCCCTAGAAGATCTTACATCGAGTATACCTGAATGCCGTCGCCTATCAATACGTGATCAATCTGATAGTGAGTCTTCCTATCAGGAGAGGTCCAGGTGTGTTTATGAATGTTTAAGTGCGGGAACATGGTGCTCTTAATAACTAGATATTTTACATATCAAAGTTTACTACTCTAACGCCATTATCTTTACTATTCTCACGTAAACGTTAATTCCCAATTGCTGGTTTAAAATATCCTCTCTCTCTCTCTGTCTCTCTCTCTCTCTGTCTCCAATTTTGCACTAAATCTCCTAACAGAATTTTCAAATCGTACTTAGAAAAGTGATCGACCACCTGTTCTATTTCCATACAAAAATTGTCCTCTGAGTCATCACATTTTTTCCCAGTTGGTGCATGCGCATTCGGCAGAATCCTATCGTACCAGCGGCCGCTCAGTACTATTCTCTGGTGTATAAAAAAAATCCTGTTCCTAATTCCTGACATTGATGTCCCTTTCCACAGAAAAAACTGTAATCCTCTGCTCGTACAGTGCCTTCTTTCCCATGTAACCTCATGTAAACCCACTAGATCTAATTTATACCTCGTTAATTCCCTGACCGCCCTCGTAGGTGAGCATGGCTCTTCACATTCTATGTACCAAATCGCATGGTCCTTTTCCATTGATCAGTGGAAGTCTAGGTTCATAACATGATAAGTTTTTACAGTGAATGGCTGTTAGCACATCGTCAACCCCCAGTCTGGAGGACAACACCCCCTGTCGCCTGTCCGTAACTGCTTATTAAATATATTCGCAGCTACCCTCCGTATCTGGAGGCCAATCCTCCATCCTACAAGAGATTAATCAGATTACATAATGTATGATTCCATGAAAAAAATCGGTGGTATTCAGCCTTTAGGCGCCTTTTGCCTAACTGGGTAGTCCTGATTTGAGCACAGGCTCCGAGACTAATTAACCTCATATTTTGGGGTTTCTTTCAATTTCGTTAGGTAAATTCTGGGACAGTGCCTTAATATATGTTACTCGTACTTGAGGTTCGTTCCGTGCCCTTTAATATGCATCGTTTCCAAGCGGTGCTTGGACAGATTTTTTCCAGGCACACCGGTTTTCCCGTGTCAGTATCTGCCATCGCTCGTATTCATCTTCATCTGCTACAAACTTCATATATTCTTATCAATTAAACAGTCTCGTTAAAACACAGAATTTATCAGTTTCAGTCTTCCACCCATTCGTTGCTACAAAATTTATGTCGTTAAAAACGCGTCGTTAAATAACCCGAAATCATTAATTTAATGTGTTCCATGTCCGTGCACTATATTATACAAAAACACTAATCACCACCTAATGCACAAAGAGAGTTTTATCATCAATCGTAACACACTCCTACATGCGGTCCCGCAGTGCAGGCCGGGACCGCAGAGAGTTCACGCCTCCAAAAACAACGCAGTACACAGTCAACAGCACATTCTCACTCAACTATAAAAGTGCAACCTTAGCGTAACGATAACAAAAAGTTCTCCCTGAAGATAACCCAGCAGGGTCGAAACATGTAGGAGTGTGTTACGATTGATGATAAAACTCTCTTTGTGCATTTCTTGGTGATTCGAGTTTTTGTAACCCGAAACCATTATAGACCTACCATCTTACTCTAAAACTGACGCAAGAATTTTTTATGTATATGTTAAATCCTTTGCCCAACCAATCAAATATTTCGGCCTCCCTTTCTTTCACACCTACCAAAGTAGCTGACGTCACCAAAATGGGATGAAGTTACAGAGGGCCGGGTAGGCCAGTAGCTGTACAGTCACAATCCGGCATGTGCAACAGTACATAACAAAAACTCTAGCTGAAAGGGCAAAATGAAATAATATATGCAACAGTCATCATTAAACAAGAATCATTTTATTGTAGAAAACACGGCTTATAATGTTAACCGATGCAGTTCGGATTCTGATGTGAGAGAGCTCTCGGAAAAACCAAACCATTCCCGTTGCTGCATTAGTTGAAATAAATTTAGAACCAACAGAAAGAAGAAAAATAATAAGCAATGGTCTTTTGTCCTGAAAATTGTCCTGAATGAAAATTTAATCCCTACCAAACGGATACAAAAAGCGTCCCACACAAAGAGCAATATTTTAAGGCATTTTAAAGACATAAATATCATTTATTCTGAGAATCATATGAAACACTGGAGTCCCGTGTGGGCAGAAAGCATAATTCTTTGATGCTGAAGAAGGCCTTGCATACCAGTACAACTGCGCCTTACTCTTTCGCCACGGAGTGTTACTGGTTCAATACTGGAACGTTTGCCATTCTGTCCACACAGCACATGTGTGTGTGTGTGTGTGTGTGTTTGTGTTTGTGTCTCTTACAGCACTAAACAATATGTTTTTTAACGAACAGGAAGTTTTCTCTGCGAGGCAGGAATTCATTCTTAAACGTACGTTACACAAAATTAAAGTTTCGTGCAGTTGAAAGGTTAACTTCAATGCGATTTTAACTCTTGTATTTATTATGGCTACTAACGCACCAACAGTTCTAACAGAAACCTGCTACAGTGTCACTGGAATTGTATGGGCCACACAAGGTGCTAGCCGAGCTGCCTTACACTGTTCGTTGACTGCAGTGGGCACTATGCAGTCGCTGCTAAACACAGCTCAAGTAGCATTACACGTGTTTAAAAAACACGTACTCTCGGGGGAGTATATTATCGTTTCAGTAACTGTGGGCGTTATTCAAATGAAAAGAAAAACTTTGATGGTGTGTGCGCAGTGCTTTGCCTCTTATCAGCTGACCTCTCTCGTTCCGGCGCCAAACAACTAGCGACTGATAAGCCCGCCATTATATGTTGTTTATGGACAGACTGTTAACAGTGTGACTACAGTTTTTCCTGCTGCGTTAACAGCACAGAGTATTTCGGTACACCCTTTCAATTTCCTGCCCTGTGTCTGCAGACGTTCCTATTTCCATGGCAGATGACCTCAGGAAATGAAAAATCCGTCAGCATAGAAAGCAAATAGAACTCACTCTTTGTTTGCTGTTTCGGTGATTTAAATTTCTAATAGAAACAAAATTCAAATTCTTGCTTTGTAGCCCTGTGGAAAGTTGAAGGAAAGAGGGAGGAAGAGACGTAAGAAATAACAGAAGAGTAGATGAAACGGAAAGAAAAGAGAGAATTGACAGACACTCTGTTTGGAGGACAGGAGGGGAAAAATGTCACATCGTTAGGAGGGTCTCAGAATTCCCCCCCCCCCTCCTCCTTCTAATGGGAGGGCTTTATGGTGAAAAGACGAAGTGTAAAATGAATGTACATCTACCAGACAGTTACTGACGTGTGGCAAAATAAACACTGTTTAATGTGAGAAACTAAAACCACGGAATACCTTGTGTGGGGGTAAAATGCAGATTGCATTGTTAAACCTGGCGGTGCATAAATTAACACTACGATGTAAGGGGTCAAGTGATACAGTTCTTATCAAAATTAACTTATACAGGCGAAACAAACACTGCTTCGCAGGGATATAATTCAATTTCTTCTACATAATGGAAACTTATATATAGTAACTCGACTACAATTACATTAATAAGATAAATTTTACTGGTGTCGTTTAAAAAAGGGGAATGAGTATTTGAATCGCGTCCAGAAACTCCATTCATATTCCCAAACAAGGGAGTTATTCCACTAGACCTGACCCGAACATAATTTCAAATTCCCTGCTAACGATAATAACAATATGGCGAACGCATAAACGTGTGAAATTAAAGAGACATTAGCGCCTGTTAATTGAAATAATGAGATAACCTGTCGGAACAGACGCTTGAAAAATGCAGCTTTGGTTGCAGCATTTTCGTTGCCCAAAGACAAACAACAAAATGGCGGCTGCACTGAATGTTTATTTAGCAGTTAGTGTGACAACGATGAATAATTAACCTTTTGAGAAGGCTCTGTGGAACTTTGACGGAGACGGAATGAAAAGCTTTCTGCACAACGTGTGTAAAATACCGCATGTACATTAACAATCAGAAGTCTGGCGAAGGTGGAAACCTTCCACATTATATCCGACGATATTTACGCGCCCAGCCCCTGCATTTCAATAATACGTCCTTCTGTAAAATAAAATAGAGTGAAACCTGTCTTAAACGGAGCCTGGATACAATGGAATCCGCTATTTAGAGGAAAACTTTTACAGTGCCGAGGGCCTTTAATTTAACTTCATGTACCGGTATTAATAAGAAACTGACTGCAAGGGAAGTAATTCTTTGCACTGTGTTTCCGTTATAGGCACGTTTGACTCTAATGTTAAATAATAGTAACAATGATAATAGCAATGACAATAACAATCTACAACTCAGGGCGTGTCTACACTTGAAAGTAAAAATACATAGACTCTACTGGTACTTACACTGTTATTTGTATCGTTCATTTTGTTATTAAGTTATTGTCTGAAAGTTTCCAAAAATACGCCCCATGCATTTAATTATTTTAAAAATTTATTACAAAAATCACTCTATACCTCTACCTGTTTCGGTGGCAGCTACCACCACCATCATCAGGGACGTTCACCTTGTAGGTTTATGATGGATGTTGTGAGGTGGATTTTACTGCGAGTGCATAACAGGACGCACAGTGTTTTATAATGGCAGCCATAGAAACATGTCGGGAAATAAAGCAACTTTCTAATAAATTCTTAAAATCATTAAATGCGTGATGCATATTTTTGGAAAGTTTTAGACAATACCATTTAATATTATTTTGTCTTCAAGTCAAAAACAACTTCAGCATTACGTATCTTAACATGAGTTACACATTTCGGCAATTTTTGCCTTCTTCTGATCCAAATTCCTGAATACATGCGCATGAGTTATGGGAACATGTTTGCGGATGTACGTCCATATAACATCTTATTTTAAGAAACGTAAGACGCTAAGCACGTGACATTTGTCGGTTCGGTTCTGTACCACGTGACCCAGCCGGAAATTGCCGAAAGCCAACAACAACAACTGACTTACCTCATCCTTTAGCAGAAAAGTTATTCTGATTGGATTTAACTCGAACTTCACGACAGAAAATAACGGGATATAACATGATACGAAAACAGAAAATACAAATCCTGATTGACCAGAAGCAATGAAGAAAGAATTTCAGAAATCCGTGGAGCAGAAATTCAACTGATTTCTCCAAACAACTGTCAAATTCCGGTCACACAATCGTGCAGAAAATGGCGTGAGAAGACATGGAGCGGAATGAGAAGAACTTTAAAAGAAAAACGGTAACAACGGCGCAGCGCAAGGAAGAATCAGAAATGAGCCAGTGACCGAAATGCTTGTCTCTGAACACGGCTCTGGCATTGAGGTGATGCAGAGAGAATTCAGTTTCTTATATGAAGTTTGTCCGGCACTGACAGTGACTTGTAAACTTCGTTCTGTAAGTTACTGAACTCGTAATGTGATTTAATGCAGTGAACAAGGCTGAGGACTGCAATCGAGTACTAACGGAGGACAAGAAATCGTCAAACATCAGGTAATTTGCGAGAAATACAAAATACTTCTTTCAACCTTTCGAAAGAACTCGGGTTTGCAACTGACTTAGACAAGTCCATCAATTTTAACACACAGTAATATTTTACATTATTGACATCGTGCATTGTTACAGGTCAAACACACAGTACTCAAACAACAGATGCACTGTTATTGTTCTATTTTTAGATATCGTAAATTACAATGATTTTAGTTTATGATATCTAAAAGTATAACAATAAGCGTGCATTTGTTAGTTGAGTAACGTGTGTTTGAACAGAGTAAAGTTGAGTGAGAATGTGCTGTTGACTTGTGCTGCGTTGTTTCTGGAGGCGTGAAAGTGCAGGCCCGGACCGCAGAGAGTTCACGCCTCCAGTACACAGTACACAGTCAATAGCACATTCTCACTCAACTATAAAGTGCAACCTTAGTGTAACGATAATAAAATAGTTCTCACTGAAGATGACCCAGCAGGGTCGAAACATGTAGGAGTGTGTTACGATTGCTGATAAAACTCTCTTTGTGCATTTGTTGGTGATTAGTGTTTTTGTATAATATAGTGCACGGACATGGAACACATTAAATTTGAAAAACTAAATAGTAGGTAATATAATAAGTCACAATCTTGCCTTTTAAAACGTTACATTGGCCGAAGGTAGGAAACTTAAATATGAAGTAACAAAGAGCAGTGTTTCCACGCACACATTTGACAAATATTTCAAAAATGAATAACTTCGCATTCATAAAGCCTCACACAAACTTGTCTTTGCAACAAAAAGAAAGCGGTTTTAACCTCGGCAAATAATCTTGGTACAGAAATCTTTGACTATTTTTTCACATTCCTGAACAAGTTGGTGAAGAGAAGGAGCTTGACGCAACCAGGCTGTACAGTGTTCACGAAACTGGACTATGTGCGATACAAAAGTGATCGTATTAAAGGGAGAAACGCAAGTCGGCTTTATTGCCGGAGGTGACAGCGGTCTTAATTCGAACCTTGTATCTGTGTTTTGGTATCCCTCGAACAATAAATTTTAAGGACATCAGAATGAATGCTTACTCGAGCAACGTTGATCCTCCTTGAAGTACAATGGACTCATCACTGGAACAGCAAAGTGTTTGTCTCTTATCTTAAACTTTTAAATGTTTGTGTCCTCCGGAATCCACAACAGTAAGTCCTGCTTTTCCAGCTGGGCATGTAGCATTATCCCAAAACCTGTAAGCCCTATTTTGGCTAGCTGTTATTGCGTCAAGCAGTTACTTTCGAGACGCCGCACGACGCATAATCCACATCCAACTGATAGGTCAATAATTGATCCAGTGGTAAGCTACTACGTTCAAACAGTTGACAGATGGTTAAGATTACAAGCAGGCTAAGTTGTGACCCGAAGTAACGTTTCTGAATTATTGGACGAAGAGTAGAGGAAGGCGGTAACTGCTAAATACCCAATGGAAGCTTTACACTTAACTGGACATTTTCCAGCAGATTAACATACCTTCCATGGCCACGATTCTGCAAGAAGTAAAGTTCTGAGAAGGCCTAAAAATTCCGATATAAAAGGAGTCACAAAAGATATTTCTCAAATATTTAAAGTTAAATAAATGTATTCGCTAGTGCATGACTCAAGTAACTATCTCTAGCACAGTCCCTCTCTGTAACACTACCCCCAATGTCAAGAAACACAGATATTACTTCAAGACGAAGTAGACATCCCAGCCTTTCCTCATTTTAAACAAGAGACCTCATATGAAAGGAATCAAGTCCGCTGAAGACAACAAAGTGAACAAAGAGGCAGTCACAATTTCCCAGAAAACTGCACAGAATAAACTTATGCTTTCAAGAAAATTGGAATAAAATAGACAACATTACTTAATATCATGTACTACAGCAACAAGCCTGACAGCATCGTCGACTTGGTATTGTTTCATCCGTGACGAAAATTGTTGAGGGTAGAATCTAAAGGACTTCAGGCAAGACGTGGGGATGAAACACGGGCTTGTGTTGGTAGAAGAGCAGACGATACGCCTGTGTGTTATGCTACATGTGTACAAGTTTCCATTGATACTTACGTGTCTCTTTGAACTAAAATACTCTTATAATGTGACCATATTTTCTTTCACTTACAAAGCATACAGAAGTTTAACAAAATTCGTATTAAATTTCCGGTATGTGTATGGTAGAGTTTCACTTTCGTATCTATTTTTTACCATATCTTATAATTCTGTAACAAGAAGAACGACTCAGGAACTCTGTAACGCAAATCAGATCACTTCAATAAGACTCGGAAATAAATGTTAAACAAACTGAAATTCATTGCGACGAAACACAAGAAAAAAAAATTTCACTGAGATGTGCTATATATAAGTAATAATTAATTTGAAGCATATATATATATATATATATATATATGTGGAATATGGTAAGGCTCATACAAACATACATGACATACACGTTGCGTACAAAGTGAAAAGTTACAGTCTATAATATACACGTCTCTATGGCAAACAAGTATTATCATACACTATGTAAAATACCTTAATTATATATTAAGATTCATTGTTTTAAAGTACACAGAACTGCGCTTTAATTAATATACCATCTTATTACGAAAATGGCCAAAACAAGCCTCAACAAAATGTCACATGCCTAGGGCAAGAGTCAAGCAGATGCTCTTACAGGTGGCCGAATGTTTGACGTCATAAAGTGCACAAATGAGAAGCAGAGAGTGGAAGGACCGTAGTTCAAGCAGAGCGGTTGCAACAAGCAGAATGACCGTCAGTAAAATCATAGAAGATGCCAGGAAATAACTGCGAATAACAGACATAAAGGTATAAAGAAAGCATGGCTAGAACAGTAGAAAGAATTTCTGAAGACCAAAGACCGAAGTAGTTCTTTAAATGTTAGGCACAGCACACAGTACGACTTAAAGTAACAGTTTAAATGTTAGGCACAGCCCACAGTACGGCTTAAAGTAACAGTTTAAATGTTAGGCACAGCACATAGTACGGCTTAAAGTAACAGTTTAAATGTTAGGCACAGCCCACAGTACGGCTTAAAGTAACAGTTCAAACGTTAGGCACATCGCACAGTATGTCTTAAAATAACAGTTCAAACGTTAGGCACATCGCACAGTACGGCTTAAAGTAACAGTTCAAACGTTAGGCACATCGCACAGTATGGCTTAAAATAACAGTTCAAACGTTAGGCACATCGCACAGTACGGCTTAAAGTAACAGTTCAAACGTTAGGCACATCGCACAGTATGGCTTAAAATAACAGTTTAAATGTTAGGCACAGCACACAGTACGACTTAAAGTAACAGTTTAAATGTTAGGCACAGCCCACAGTACGGCTTAAAGTAACAGTTTAAATGTTAGGCACAGCCCACAGTACGGCTTAAAGTAACAGTTTAAATGTTAGGCACAGCCCACAGTACGGCTTGAAGTAACAGTTTAAATGTTAGGCACAGCCCACAGTACGGCTTAAAGTAACAGTTTAAATGTTAGGCACAGCACACAGTACGGCTTAAAATAACAGTTTAAATGTTAGGCACAGCCCACAGTACGGCTTAAAGTAACAGTTTAAATCCTTAAGAGCAAAGGTGATCGAGATGGTAATCTGTGCTATTTATGATGAATGATGGATACTAGTTAAGTGTAAATCCTCTGTAAAACATGGCGAATATTCCAACAGGCAAAGTGTTCACAGCCATGACACAGATAAACAGAAAACTGATACCATATTGACCCAGCTCTTGTTTTAATCCCTAGCTGAGTTCCTGAAAAATGGACGTAAAGCAAAAAGGCGTAAATAAAAAATTATATTTCCTATATAAATAAGGAGTTAGCGTAATAGAATGCAGCGAGCCAAAGGGTGTTAAACACAAAAAATAAAGCGGAAAATTAATAAGTTTTAAAAACTGGCAAGGATTTTTAAAGCAAAAACGGCGTAAAAAAATGGACAAAGAACAATGGCTGGCTCGTGGTACAACTTATTATTAAAACCTAGATGTGTCGCCCTTATGCAATATTACAAGAAAATTTGTTGCCTGTAAATATTCAGGAGACAAAAAAAGTAGAGACTGTCAATATATCGCATTACCATTTTGCGGATTAAAGGTACTGACATTTCGAAATATGGATTTCAACACAATAATGTACAAATTTTGAGTCCCTGCATAGAGCACTGCGTTTTAATTCCAGATCCCACCCGTTGTTGCTGTTAGGTTCTTGGTTTGTTTGGTTACGTAGTCAGTAGGTACATTACATACCGTTGGTGACATTGAAATGATGTGGATATGGAGAACTAGTAGTCGGAAAACTATCAGGGGAAGAACGTACTACTTGAAGAAAAACGCGACCCCGTCCCACTATGACAACTATAAAACCCGCCTGCTTTGCTCTGGGGTCAAATCAAGGCCTCTACTGTAACAAACTCGCCACTAGCCTCTGAATGGTAGTAGGCACTGTCAATGCATTTCAGACGAGGAAATAGTAATTATTCCGAATGTCGTAAAAACTCGTACTTAACCTTTTAAAGCCTAGCGGTAACTTTACATACCGCCAGGTTTAACATTAAAAAATTCTACGTGGTGCCCACATTGCGTTTATGTGTTTTGTACGGATCTCAGAACAAACAGCAACTTTTGCCTTATAAAACATTAAGAGACTGGTTTTTATAACCGAAGTGGAGAGTGTTTACAGCGCGGTACGCACTGAGTCCTTATATAAAACGGATACTCTTCGTCTTTAAAGGGTTAAACATACTGTGTGAAAAAGCATAGCCCTTCTTAATGTCAAATTGGGTGGTATATATAGTCATCACTGTGCCATAAACGACTTGCAGGTCCTTGTGTTTCGAAAGACATAATTATCCGGCTGACAGATGCATTTAAAATCTGTGACCACCTATCCCAATTAATTTATTATTGCCTCATAGTTCCATGTAGGATTAATAATAGCACCTTAGGGGTTGTAACAAGCTGAGTTCTTGGCTCTGAGAATACACACGCCCCCCTCATCCCTTCATTTAGTCTTGTAGCGTTTGGGTTAATTACAAACAAGGAGCACGTGACGTGAATTTAAAGAGCAGCCGGAATATACCTACACTGCCTAATCCCTCTTACAAAATTTTCGTTGAATATCAATAAATAGCGTGTAGTATTTACTGAAAATTGAAGGACAAATAATCTCATCTGTTATTATCTACTCAATAAATATAATTTAGTAATAACTCTGTGTTTCAAAGATCAGCTTAGAAGCCGTAAATACAAATACTTCTGGATAATCTCTTCAGCTGGAGGCAAAATACTCGCACATGCGTAAATTTAATATCTGATTTATAAAGCAGGATTTTTTCACAACAGTGACTTCAAAAGTACTCCTCTGTTATCAATCGGCAAGAATGGCAAGAACGTACACGTTTAACAAATAAAACAGTCCTTAATATCTGAATGGAAAGTGCTGACATAACATCTCTAGCTACGGTTTATACTGATATCCATTGATATATTTATACATGTTACAGCCTTGAGGCAAACTCTATATCATGATTTAACTGAGCTTTCCTTCTGTAAACTTATAAAATTCATAAAACAGTGTCTGAACGTATTATTATTATTATTATTATTATTATTATCTGCTCCATGGAGTTAGTTAGTTATTATTATTAGCTTTTAAATTGTTCATGTTAGCTTTAACCGTCACAACTGCCCTTCCGCTAGATGCGCTTCGGCTGCTGATGCCATCAGTAGGGATAGCTGTATATTCAACTGCAGGCCTGTTTTGATTAACGACTTGTTATCAGGTTTCGGGGTAGAGGGTTTTGTCCTAGTAATATCATTGTTTTTTGTCCGTTGATTGTTTTGTTTTTGTGTATTTGTGTTCTTTTGTGTTGTATTTGTGTTCTTGTGCTGGCTTTATAATTGGCACTTGTGCTGTTAAGCGTGCGCGTTAATAAATACTCATGGAACTGAATTGAAATGAATTATTTAACAGTTCTTCTTTATCAACCTGCTGGCTCCACAGCAAAGCCAACACACATACGTAAAAACATCATGTTAACAAGAATGAAACAATAAAAAATAACAACAGACGATAAGAAGCATAACAACAACAACAACAACAACAACAACAACAACAACAACAACAACAACAACAACAACAAAATTAGTACTGGCACAACAGCCCTATGTCAGTCCATCAGATGACATTATAATCCGAACCTGCTCGCACACGGTTTGACTAAACAACCATATACAGTTTCAATGACAAAACGTCAATTGTACATTAACTCACATAACACAATATGACATAGTGACAAACACTGACGAGTAGGAAGGAAACATGATAATTATTATTACTATGATTATGATTATGATTATGATAAGAATATAATAACAATAATAGTAATAATAATGCCATCAAAGGGACACTGTTGTTCTGTTCAACATAATTCGATTTAAATTCATTTTCTTTCTTTTCCTAAACATAAACTAAAAGTTTAAAAACTGTGCAAAATAGAGTGATTTACAGTGCTCACAATAATCAGTGATTATTTCCCTGATCAGCACTAAAGCCTGCCCCTTGTAATGGAAAAGCTGCGTCTTACGAGATGTGGGAAATACACTTTTAAACCTTATTTACATAGACATAAGGTCTCCAAGATTTTAAGAGACTGCTTGCAACTGCTCGCAACGTTAGATTAATTTAGCGTGTGAATGGCGCTTTCAGATGAAATTCCACGTGGAATACTACTGAATAGAGGCGCATCAGTCTATATACTATCTGATGTGTTAGATTCATTTCATTTTCCAAGATCTGAGGCATGTTAGTTACGAAGTTCAGAACTGACAGCTGCGTGATGCAGTATTATCACTGTCAGAGTTACATCACACAACCTGATATCTCACTTGAATACCAATGAAATGAGGTCTGCATTCACGTTACAATTCTCCTGTTGCTACATTTCATTTTTCTGTTATAAAATTTCTTTACATAAAAAGTAACGCAAGAGGATCGTACTCAGTTCGTGGTCCAGTACTGTTTCATATTCAGAAGATCATGGGTTCAGGTCCTAGTGAGAAAATGTGCTATCCTCACCGATGTTTCAACGTGTTTCCTTACTTCTTCCAGGCAAATTTCACGATAAGCATACTATATAATGTTAGCCCATGAGCGTTTCCTTTAAGACCCTTTGTAATTCATTGTTCGCTAATCTCCTTATGAATGAACGCTATGTATTATACCGGGTGTTCCACTTAAACCGGGCCCGCTTTCACGGCGAAATCAAGAAAGGATTTTGTTTTGTTTACTTTTTCGTACAGTAAAAGGCACACTCATAAGGAAGATGTTTGAAATGGGGTCCTTATGAATCAATACAACTTTTGCGCGTGTTATTAATAATTATTCCATGATTTCACCGTGCAAGCGGAACGATTTTAAGTGAAACACTCCGTCTTTCCTACTACAATTGTACAGATTAGAACCTTTCGAAACACAGTAAGTATTGTAAGATAAACTTTTAATCATTAGAAATAAATAAAGCAGCCTGTATGTTTACCGGCGAAAACCTGGCGTGACCAGTCACATCCAAACAAGTAAGTGTAATTGAAACACATTACTTAAAGCACAAATTTGGTTTGGTTCGATTTTATTAGTACAAGTGTCTTTAAATAAACCTCGAAAGCGCCAAAAGAGTTCCAGCCCGACACCAGTATTATTTTTCCAATGGCGCAACAACCCCCAGTGGGTCAGGGTCTCCTAATTGCCGAGGCTTCACGATCACACTCAGACGCACCACACTCGGTAGAACTCCTCTGGACGAGTTATCAGTCCATCGCAGAGACCTCTACTTAACAACACACAACACTCACATGTAACACACATCCATGCCCCCGGCGGGACTCAGACCCAAAATCCCAGCAAGCGAAAAGCCGCAGACCCACGCCTTAGACCGCGCGGCCACTGCGATCGACTCTGTAAGTACATATTACTTTTCACATGTTCACGTCCTTCACCTAGCCAAGTGCATTACAACAGGTGTTGTTAACCGCATCACAGATACTGTACTGCACAGCATCAGCATTTTTTCCTTTATATTTCATTAAATTTAAACTAAATACAAATAATGGTACGTGTGCAAAACTGTATACGTATAGGCTATAGACAGAGGCATCTACATTTTAGCAAATGAATTCCTTCTTCCAGAATTTTGAAGAAATTTAACGTAACTAAACGTGGGATTCACAAGAAGTTGGATTTATAAAGAGATGGTCAGCAACATAATTAGTTTCTTCCATCATTCTTTATTTTGGAACTCAGTACTACACGTTGTCGAATTTTTTGCACAATTTCACTGAGGCCAACACCGCGACGACTACTGCCACTAGCAAAGTTCACCCTACAACAGGCCAAGAAGACCCAGAGAGGGAGTTGAAGTAGCCTATAGCTCCATTCTTTCTTTAACCTCGGCGCTAGACGGAGGTGGTTGGTCAACGCCACGCCCCATCCGCTTTACCCCATACCTATTTTACAGGAGGCTGGGTGGGCCCTGCGGCCGGTGTGGACGGATGTGGAAAATCTCGCCTCCACCGGGATTCGTTCCCCGAAACTTCCAGCTCGTAGCAAGTCGCTCTACCGACTAGACCATCCCGGGCCACCGGTACTTAGTATAAGGGAGATCTTGTGTTCAAAATCCGGTTTTGAAAAAGGATAGTCTGACGGACGGTTTTCGAAAGTTTCTCTAGCCTCTCCGAGCAAATTTCGGGATAACACTTTTTTAATTCATGCCAAGACGACTTCTTCCAATAGCCATCCACATCCGTTACCCCATAATTATTACACGATTCGATGCTATGCAGGAAACCTAATCCACTGACATCGTCGCTAATAGATCGTAAACAAATAGAGAAGGCGAGATATTCGAAAAAGAAAACCCTCGCCTTGGCAGAGTGACAGAAAGTCCCACGCAGAACCCACGGTGCTGTGGACCCCGAGGCCAGGGGGGGGGGGGGGGGGGGAATATACAAAATACTAAAATTTGTTTTAGGTTTTTCGGACTGGTTTCTGTTCTTCCGACAAAAGGCAGTATTCTGGATCCCTGTTGTGCGATCTGGGAGTTAATTTGTTAATAACTATAGGGGGCCTGAACAGGTGTCTATATTATCCCTCACGACAGATGCTAACACAGCCAGGATTCGAACTGGCTTCCACCCGAAGAAACTTTTTCGTCATTATCGATACAACATCACACTAGTAAGATCAGCTCGATCGATGGCAGTATAAACATTCACCATTACTGATTCAGCTGATAGTACCCTAAGTTTTATATTTAGTTCCTAGGTACCTCAGAGAGAAATATGATTAATTCAGAACTTCGTAATTACTAGTAAGGGATTAACGTACACAGTGTGACGTAAATAAAATTATTTTTAAGAGATTCTGCAATATTCCAGACGTCACAGACTCCGTTCCCTTAATCACAGTCACCCAGTTCTAACTTAAAGTTGAAACGATTTAATCAAGCGCAGCTCCTACATTTAAACTCTTATCTACATCACACGAACGCGTCATTTAGCATTACAGTGTGGGCTGCCTGGTGAATAGAAATGAGTTATCACAACCCTGAACAGACGCGTCTGACATATTGGTCACAGTGCTCGACCGTCCCCTGCACATAAACTCTGTAATTCGGCCCTGTCAGCTACTTCGCATTTCATGTCACATGAAAGGCAGCAGTAATTAAGGCTGAGGTGGTCCGTAACAGGCCACTACAAAATTCATTCTTAAGGTAAACTGTAGATGGGGGTCGTACAGTTTGGCCAATAAGGAATAAACGACGGGGTCCGACCACCAACAGCCGCATATTGCTACATTTGAAGTTCTCACAGAAATACAGGGTGATTCAAAAAGAGTCGAAAACTTTAAAAAATGTGTGTGTGTGTGTGTGTGTGTGTGTGTGTGTGTGTGTGTGTGTGTGTGTGTACATATAAACGGGTGGTTACAGTCTTTGCGCCCGTATCCCGCATCCTAGTCGCCATCTATTTCTATCTAGGTAATCCTCTCCCCGTAGATTTCTTCCATCCGTTGCTTGTTTTGCCTTCTTCTTCCAAGTATTTCTCGGCCTTCCCCTCGTTTTCCTTTCAGTTGGAGTCCATTCATATATTTTCGTAGGTAGCCTATCTTCTTTCACGCGTTTCACGTGTCCGTACCATTTAAGTTGTTTAGCTTCTACAGTGTCTGTCAGTGTTACTTCTGTTTCCATACTCTCCCTAATTACACTTGGAAGATCCCTTGCATGATCTGCTAGTGCCAGTCCACAGCATCTTCTCCAAAAACTCATTTCTACTGCATTAATTTTTCTGGAAAACTTTGAATCCATGACCCATACCTCAGTACCATATATTGCGGGCGGCTCTGCTATTAATCTGAACACTCTTTGTTTAGTGCTTTTCGAAATTATATCTTTCCATAGAAGTGAGTGCAGCTGTCTTATGATCTTTTCCCTTGTACTATTTTGTTACGTATATCTTCATCATCTCTCCCATCTGATGTAAGAGTAACTCCCAAAATGTGTTACTCAGTAACTAATTACGACATGAATATGTAGTCTGAACCAATAGGTAAAAGAAGTCTTAAAGTTAGTTCTTAACTTTACAGCTACTCAATACGCGCCTCTCGTGTCACACGGCACACGTCAACCTACAGCGAACATCTGCCGTGGCTCTGTATTGGGCATTCTGTCCAAAACGTTGACATGCTCCTGGAAGAGCGGCCACCCAGACCCCCAGACATCACACCATGCGATGTTTTCGTGTAGGGATACGTCAAGGACCTCGTGCTCGTACCACCCCTACCCCGCAACCTTAACCTTTTAAAGCCTAGCGGTAACTTTACATACGACCAGGTTTAACATTAAAAAATTCTACGTGGTGCCCACATTGCGTTTATGTGTTTTGTACGGATCTCAGAACAAACAGCAACTTTTGCCTTATAAAACTTTAAGAGACTGGTTTTTATAACCGAAGTGGAGAGTGTTTACAGCGCGGTACGCACTGAGTCCTTATATAAAACAGATACGCTTCGTCTTTAAAGGGTTAAGGAAATGAAGCAACGCATCGTGGCTCCATGTCAACCGTCGACGGTGATATGCTAAAAGTGCCTGGGATGAACGGGACTACAGGACTGACTTATGCTATGTGACACGAAAGGCTCATATTGAGCATCTGTAAGAATAAGAACAAATTGTGAGAGTACATTTCCAGGGTGGTTCAGACTACATATTCATATCATAGTTAGTTACTGAATAATAGACATTTGAAAGTGTTCAATTCTTTTTGAGTCACCCTGTATTCATAGAGATTCAAGGTTCGTGGGGTGACAGCAGCGTGTCGACTGCTTAGCAGTTACCGACGTATCGTGACTTTACCAACTGACACAACGTTATACCCCAGAAAACTTAAATTTTCAGTAATATATTTTAGCTACCACATTAACGGAAGCGGGGTACCTCCGTTTGTACACAGACAAAGTCACTGGCTGCACGACCAAACAAACTCGGTTCGATTCCCAGTAAACCAAAAGATTTTTCTATTCTCCGGAACGTCCTGACCGGTTCCGGGGTCCACCCAGTATCATATTCAATGCTTATCGAGGGTTTCTGTCGCGAGGGTTAAGCGACCCCGGCGTGAGACAGACTACTCACCTGCCTCTGGTGTCAGTGTTAAGAATGCGTGGAGCTGTACCGCTATTACCTAAGTACGCCTTCGCGCCGTGCACAGCGACATCTATACTTTCACTTCACCAAGTCAGAGCTGTATTCTTGACACAAACCTTAAATCGTAAGGGCGCTTGGAGCACCTTCGCAAGGGTTAAAGCGGCCGGAGCCTGAAGAGAATTGCTTTCCTTCATATAGTAGTCAGGTTTAATTGCACGCCCCCGCCACGCCTTTATGACACTATGGTGACAAATATAAATGTTGTTATAGCGTCTTCATCTTACGTCTCTATTATTTCTGAGCTTCCTTTTGAAAGGTGGAGCACCGGCACAGTTGTAACCCTCTGAAAGTAACCCTTACCCCTCTAATGTTACGGAATTCCGTATGGTGACCTGCATTCACTGAGTTTTATTCATGTTCTGTGTGCAGCCTTAACTTTTAAACAAAATGCATGGCACTTGGAGCACTTATTTCTTTTGTGTGTTCTGTAGCATTTTCTTTCCGCCTTTCACTATTTTACGCTTTGCTCCACTGAAAGCCATTGCGTAGAAACGAAATGTCACGAATACAGGAGTAAACACTTGGGCTATGCCTTAATTTTTATGAAAAGATACGTATATTTAATCCAGGAAATATATTTCAAATTTAACTTCCTCGATAAAATTTTAGTTTTCTTAAAAATGTGCCTTGTGTCGGTAGTAATAAGACATGTCATAAAGCCTTTAAAGATGTACAAACTCAAAGAATGCCCACTAAAATACAGTTCATAATATTCCCTTTCCCTGCCACCTGTCACACAAACCTAAAATCTAAAACAAATGTAACCGTCACATGTAGCTTAACATGAGCCACAATATACTTTACGTCACCCGTATTGCGTGCAGTTGCCTTACACATACAAGTTTTACTTCAAGCACTACACCAAGCAATTTTTACGCTTCTACATGTTTCGGCTACGTATTGTAGCCACCATCAGATAGACACATTTTTATAAGGACATAAGCAGCGTATTTTACGTCGGTAAATGGTAAATATAACCCAGTGGCCGCGCGGTCTAAGGCGCAGGTCTGCGGCCGAGCGCTTGCTGGGATCGTGGGTTCGAATCCCACCGGGGGCACGGATGTTTGTCTCTTGTACAGTGTTTGTGTTGTCAAGTAGAGGTCTCTGCGACGGGCCGATCCCTCGTCCAGAGGAGTCCTACCGACTGTGGTGTGTGTCTGAGTGTGATCAAGCGAAACTAAAACAACCCCGACACTTACTGTGAGTAGGTAGAAGAGGTCAGGACTACAAAGCAAAGTGAAATGGTAAATACACATCAGCTTTATACAACCTTTAATAGATGCACATTATTATTATTATTATTATTATTATTATAAATGCTAATGTACATTTAACATTTCCTGACCTACAATACGCTACGTAAGTATTTGTAATATTGTCTCTCCCTGATGATGGCTACAATACATAGCCGAAACATGTAGAAGCGTAAAAAGTGCTTGGTGCAATAGTTGGAAACAAAACTTGTACCAGCCACAACCTTGACTCCGTCACTTTAAGGGACTAAAAAGTATTAACGGTGCTTGAGGAAAGAGCGCTGGGAGAAAATTCGGACTTGCGAGGGAGAACGTAAAAAAGAGGCCAGAAAAGAGTTTAAAAATGAGTAGGTTCGTAATTTTTGTTCGTTATAAAATATTGTTATGTTAATCACATCAACAAGCATTAAAACATCACTACATGCAGCACACGTGGAGGTATAAGAAAGTCCCATAAAATTCCAGTCTAACATGATACAAATGTCCGCAGAGCGAACTACATCAGTGCATTCGCGTAACCACAGAAATAATGGAAAAGTTGTAAGTAAAAGGAAAACTAAAAACCGTCAATCACAACTAAATTTAGAACTGTTTCATTTCTTGCTACATGTTTCGGCTTTAGTGAAAAGCCATCCTCAAGCAATTAAAAAGGCGTTTCACTATAGTCGAAACATGTAGCAAGAAATAAAACAGATATAAATTTAGCTTCAGTTAACGGTTTGTACCTTCCCCTTTACTGTTGAGGTACCGCATCCAGATGTCACTGATAAACAGAAGTGATGAGATTTGTAACCAAAGTACGGTAACGCTGGAAACCAGAGTAGTAATGTCTCCAGGTAAAGCGTCTGTCATACCTGGCCAATTGTAAGCAAAACTGGAGTTCTCTAACGCATTTCAGTAGATATCCATAACGTATTATTTCCGCGTAAATCCGTCTGGTGGGCGTCAAGTTATTCCATACGGACAGACGGACGGACGAACATGGCGAAACTAACAGTCGTTTTTTCGCGACTGGTTTGCGAACGCGGCTAAATTATAAAGGGATCAGAACACAGGCACAAGAGAGAGAATTACATTAACTGAACATTAGAGCACTAGGTATGAGGATCGAATGGGTTCAGGACACGAACCCATGGCGAGATGTACTGTGCTCGAATTTTGCTGGTTACAATTTTGTAAACAGATACGGTATTCCTATGCCGTCCGTACCGAGCACGTAAAGTCACTAAAATTACATACAAACACACCAACACGTGCACAAGATCTTAGTAAAGCTGTCAGTTTTCAATCCACATCTTTTAGGACGACGCCACAGTTGGCCATAATGAAATATGGACGCTCATAGGCCACAACCATAACTCTGTTTTTTAAAAATGTATCAACAGCCTACAGCTGGTATCTGTGACCGATTTTGACAGCCAGTGTGAACATTTTGGGGCAGTGATCTTGTTCTTACCTTTATCATTTAACGGCAATTGTTGTCTTAAATTGCTTTTGTCTGGATCCTGAAGACATTACACGCTATTCATCATAATGTCCGGAAACTGAAGTGACATTACTTCGACCAGGGCTGCGTCCGGCCATCTGGTGTTTCGCCGCTCAGCGTTTCATTTTTTTTCATTTTTTACCCCTGAAGATAGTGCCACAGAGCACCGAAACATGTCGGGTTGGAAACTGACATCCTGTACTAAGATTTTATCGTAACTTGTGCACGTGATGCTGTGTTTGCATGCAATTTTGGATACAGTATGTTTTTTTGCAAGCAGTTTTATTACGCAAGCTTTGAAGTTTTCGAGGTGATGTAGCTGAGGGACCCATTCTTCTGGAATGAGATATTTCGTCACGGGGTAACTGGATTCCGACGTTTCTAAGCACTCTACAGCCTTCACGTACAAGGTTCAGTAAGTCCTCTTCTAGGGCCCTTGAAGATGACCGCATTATATTCCTTCGAAACGTCGGACTATGAATAACACATGACGAGGCAGCATATCGCAGAAAAATGCAATCCCAGTTTTGCTATGTAAAGAATGCAGTAAACCAATACCTGCAATATGTTACGAACAATTCAGCTCTGCGTCATTTTCTCGTATAGGACGTATACGAAGATTCGCATACTTTTTATCTAGACGAGACGCGTCTAGTAGCAACGCAATCTCTGGAATTCTTGTCACGTCTTTATATCTCGGGGACGATTACGATCGTACATGATGTCAATAACTGAAAAGCAGCGTGCTTTGTGTTTCATATGAATGCACGACAGAAACATTCGTACCAACTTTACCTCTTCCTGTGCCAATTCTTGCATCGTTAACCGTAGAAACAGTTAAGTAAATTCTGCCACTACTTGAAGACACAAACTTTCTGAATTACTTATTTCTAACGTTAAAAGAGAGAAGGATTGTGAAAGTGTTTAGAAAGTGTAAAGTACGTCAGCAGCCTACACCGGTATATCCCTGTAGACACATGCGTAATGTGTGAGGTTTTATCCCTGTAGACATATGTGTAACGTGTTCGGTTGCATCCCTGTAGACACATGTGTAATGCGTGAGGTTTTATCCCATGTAGACACACGTGTAATGTGTGAGGTTTTATCCCTGTAGACACATGTGTAGTGTGTGAGGTTTTATCCCTGTAGACACATGTGTAATGTGTTTTTATCCCTGTAGACACATGTGTAATGTGTTAGGTTTTATCCCTGTAGACACATGTGTAATGTGTGAGGTTTTATCCCTGTAGACTCACGCGTAATGTGTGAGGTTTCATCCCTGTAGACACATGTGTAATGTGTTAGGTTTTATCCCTGTAGACACACGTGTAAGGTGTTCGGTTTTATCCCTGTAGACACATGTGTAATGCGTGAGGTTTTATCCCTGTAGACACGTGTAATGTGTGAGGTTTTATCCCTATAGACACATGTGTAATGTGCGAGGTTTCATTCCTGTAGACACACGTGTAACGTGTGAGGTTTTAAAAAGAAGTATTAAGTCCTACCTGCTACAGAATATTCTTATTTTTTGTCATTCTCCTCCCAAGAAGGCCTTGGGATTGTTGCTACTAATTTTAACATCCCCTGCTTTTTCTCCTGCCGTAACAGGCTTCCACCTGATAGGCTTTCGGTTCTTTTACATATGGGTTTTTGAATTTCGTGATGTTTGAATATGCATTATTTTAATATTATTAGGCAGTAAAATACAAATTCAAGTCCTCCAGTTACTTTTATTACATTTTTGAAAATGACTTTGGAAGGAGGCCTAGGGCTAAATAAAATAGGAAGTCGTGTATTCGGAACTTTGAGTTTCAAATCCTGCGCTGAGAGTACACGTTTACCTTAACCGTAGTTTTAATTTTCCAGAAACAGGTCAACTGTGAGATTTGAGACTCTTTGTGACTTTCATTGTGAATTTCTGTCTTCATAAACGTACTACACAGAAGATGGAAGGAACAAATTCCTCCGAAACTTTGCTACTTATCTCTAAAACTTTACGGTGTTACATCCTGGAGCACCTTTAAATTGTACGGTACAATTAAAAGGGCACTGCTCTCCAAGCCGGTAGGTCGCGGTTTCGATTCCCAATGGGGTTATTGCGTTTTTCATTTACTTAACCCTTCCGGCCGCAGTATGGCCCTGGGGTCGACACAGCGTTTGATAGAAATGAGTACCATGCGTGTGTCCTGGGTGATAAAGGCGGCCGGTGTGTAGGGCTGACAAACTTGCCACCATCATGTGCCAGTTTTCTATAAGTTCTAGGAACCTCAACGTCCTAGAGAAATAATATGTAGGAAAAACTTACTGCCTCCACCTTCACAGTAGATGGAGGCAGAAATTCCTTGCCAGTGGCAATGACAATAGTTTTACACCCCAGACGACCATAACGTGAACGTTCAGTGCCGGCTAAACGCCAACACTTCTGTCAGAGTCAGTATTCCACATGCTGTCTAAACACGACTACTTACACTTCAAATAATAAGATAAAGGTAATAAAGCCAGACACTAAGATTACTGTGATTTTATCACCACCACCACCACCACCACCACAACCGCCGCCACCGCCACCACCACCACCGCCACCACCGCCACCGCCACCACCGCCACCGCCGCCGCCGCCACCGCCACCACCGCCACCGCTACCGCCACCGCCACCACCACCGCCACCACCACCACCACCAATACAACAACGCACAGCAATTAATTTCAGTCGACAAGTGCATTACAAATACTGCGCAATGAAACAGTCAGTGTCATTTATACCTGCCACTGGATTATTTAAATTCTTATCAAACATCGACTTGGCTACTCTTAATTACCAAAGGGAAATTAGATGAATATGAATTCTGCTCTCAGTATGTAGCAAATATATACATAGGGCAGTGAATTTATAATTATTATCTCGAGTCCATTTAGTTAGCTATGACGGGAAATTGCATGACAGTGTTATCTAACGACACATAAATTTGCTTTCAATCCCAAATATGGCATCAATAGTCATATCACTAATTAACCCAGACTGAACAGCTCTGCACTGCGCGTGTCCGAGTCATATATGATGCTCCCAATACATTACACAATATGTAAACACAACTTTAAAATACAGACTCATTTTGGTTGGAATTTAATAAAGCCATTCTATTAACTAACGTACTAATTAAACTACTGCCAGTTAGCTGGCTGATTTCGCTGAACTGCTTAAAGCACAGTGGTTACCAAACACACCACAACTTTGAGCATTTAATATAGCTACATTTTTTGCGTGATTTCAGGCTTCCGCCGCGACGTAGATGAGATCTGCACTTTCTGGGATATTATGCTGCTTAGAGTGGTAATTCAGTACGGACGTTTCAGGACAACATAATGGTAGCATCTTCAAGGATCAAGAAATTGGACTTCTTGACCCTTGAAAACGGAACCGATACGTTGTCCCGAAACGTCGGTGCAGAACTAGCACTCAAAGCTGCATAATATTGCGGAACAGCGCAGATCTTTCTACATTTTGTTCACATATATTTATATGTTTTTATTGTTCTTACAACAACCTATTATTACTGCTGTACGCAACATGAACCGATGTGTCGAGTGACAATACGTTGTGTTCTGTGTGAGACAGGAAATGAACTTCCACATACAGTTCAGATTACCCTATTAAAGCCTAGCGGTAACTTTACATACGACCAGGTTTAACATTAAAAAATTCTACGTGGTGGCCACATTGCGTTTATGTGTTTTGTACAGATCTCAGAACAAACAGCAACTTTTGCCTTATAAAACATTAAGAGACTGGTTCTTATAACCGAAGTGGAGAGTGTTTACAGCGCGGTAAGCACTGAGTCCTTATATAAAACATATTACGTTCCGTCTTTAAAGGGTTAAGCCCTGGCCGCTGTCCATCTTATGTAGTCAGCAGCCGATCTCTTCGCGAAAGACACATTTAGACTCTGGGGTCCATGTGAGATTTTTGGAAAACAACGTGTCATGGAGACAAGTTTGGCTACCAGTTCTTTATTTGTCCCCTCTCCTTAGCATTTCACTAACGTGCCATAACCTTCTTCATCTCAGCATTACCCTTTTTGAGACGGGCAAGTGGGTTAAACATGGGAACCTTCAAACACAGCAATGCTGTTTGTGACACTGCGGACTGGGAACTGGATACACAGGAGGGTGTTTTAAAATTTGGTCTGTTTTAAGTGGTTAAGCAAACAACATTTTAAACACGCTGGATCCAGATAGGACTAGATATATCTATCACACATGAGAAGCCGTCGATTTCAGCTGCTACCGCATTTCGACTAAAGCACGGATGTAATTAATCATGCTGAGTGTTTACTGACAGAATTACAGAACTGCTGTATTGCAGGGCTATAATCCGCAGCCCGAAGTTACCCAACTCAAAACTGCGGGCGACACACCGGCGGTCTTGAAGTACAAGATATTTTTCGTCGTCTTCCCCGGCAATTTAAAAGTCTTGAATCATACGTTAAGCCTTCAATTCCGGTATCGGTGCACTGTACGGACCTTTCATTTTTCACAAGCTGCTGGTCCCGGTGCACCGTACCTTGTGAATGAATTTAAGTCTAGCGTCAGTCAAAGAACCCCTCCGTCCTCGGCAGTAGTTGGAATCTAAACCCTATAATCAGTAAAGAGTTAAGCAGGAGGACATGCATTAGATCTGCCTCAGTTAGGTTAAAAGACAATTATTATTGTTAGGAATCTCGGATGGTTGATATGAGCTGTTTTATACGTAGCCCCTATTTTTGTAAAAATGGGACAACCCACAAAATATCAGTTTTACAGGAGAAGCAAGGAGGTGGTTCTGTTTTACGTATGAAAAATGCTTTGAGAGGTAGGACAACCCCAATCTATCTTGGTTACTCTTGAATATCGAATTGTCATCTTTTTACATACCAGAGGTTAACACTAATTGAAAGATTTACTGCACATAACTTAATACAGCTGAAAGTTCAGTTAGCCCGTTTTTACAAAACACGGCGATATAAACCTTGAGACCGATATTTAGTGAATCGACCGCTTAATACCAAGGCCCATTCCTTCAGGGAACACCGCCATAATTTACGCCTGCTTGTCTCACCCTGCAAGAGGGCAGTCAACATAATTCGCAGCGACGCGAATCTACACCTTCCAGTTCCGCTAAGCTGCTTCCGGTCTGAGGGACTCTCACTTGACGCTGTCTGTGACCATGCAGTTTTGAATGTAGTAGGCAACACCCTGACCACTCTGAGAGAGATAATTTACTTCTCCTGTCGCAGCCAGTTCCTGATTTACGGACCAGCAAATAAGCGTAGTGGTTTCGAAAGGCAGTCGCCTGTCTCTCACGTTATGCATACAATACTGAGGAAATCGAAATATTCCACAAATCAAAATAATATTTAAAATCAATTCCAGTATATTTACGTGGCACTCAGATGAAAAAAACTCATCAACACCAATACCCTACATTCGACACTAAATAGCAAGTAATGTACACACAGCGCAAAAAGTCCAGCGCACGCTCTTCGTACCTGCTTCCAGACAACATAAACACATCCTTCGCTTGTATTATTTTAACCAACTCGTACACTAAAAAACACAATAGATCAGGTTTCACATAATTCCCGACGTTGTGTTTTTTAGTGTATGAGAAGGTTAAAATAATACAAATTAGAGTTACACATACACGGTATGGACAATTTCAAGTATGTTTCGTTACTTACCTCGCAGCAGTCGCAGCGACTCAAAAAGAGCAATATATAGCCTGGGTTTTAAGGCTTCACACCAAATGAATTTAATGTACTCTTCTTAGGCGACTACCTCTGTAAGCACCCTACATACTTTAAACCAGAAACCCCTTCATTACTAAATTTTGCTGACTTCCTTTCTTATTCCATTTCCTTTAATACAGGGTCCGTTTCATTACATTCTCTCTGCAAATAAACTACAAATTCATTAACCTTTTAAAGCCTAGCGGTAACTTTACGTACTACCCGGTTTAACATTAAAAAGTTCTACGTGGTACTCACATTGCATTTATGTCTTTTGCATGGATCTCAGAACAAACAGCAACTTTTACCTTATAAAACATTAAGAGATTGGTTTTTATAACCGAAGTGGAGAGTGTTTACAGCGCGGTACGCACTGAGTTCTTATATAAAACAGACACATTCAGGTTTTACAGGGTTAACGCGTTAATCTGTTTGTATCCTGGGCTATATGAATCCAGTCCCTAAGCTCATATAGGACTTACCTAAGATCCATTTTAATATTATGCTCATCTTTTCACCAAATATTTCAAAGAACTTTATTTAAATAATGTGTCGACCGTCCATTGACATCCAGTTTATACGTTTAAGGAAAGACGCCGCGTCCCAAATAAGAGATAAATAAGTTAGTGTCAGAATGGTTGAACAAAATATTCTTGATAAGATTCCGAAATTCAAACTCGGTAAATATGAAATCCTCCATGCCTTCGCTGTCAGGGGCAAGCACTGGACTGCAGACGTAAAGTGAATGGCTGTAATGGCGTTCACTTTATGTGTTCTGGCTTGATGCTTCTGGCTTAATTAAGTATTCCGAATAATTCAGAATTTAATCAGTTAATTTCTACCTGAATATGAATTGGCACATAAGCCATAAAAATATTTTATTCACTTGTCGTGTTTTCAGGACAAAGAATTATGAAAAAGTGCAGTCATGAGTATGACAACATTAATTTAAGGCTGACAATAGGCATTTACGCAATAGTTTTTAATTTATGGTCATAGAAAGTTTTTGTCCTTCGTTCATCAAACACATCACAAATTAAAAGTAATTTAATTTTAATGGAACTGTAATCTCTTTGTCCATTTAATTCAGTGCACTGTTCAATCAGTTAGTTGGGAAGGGAAACAGGTAGACAACATTACCTGAAACTCTGAAGTTTTAGCAAGAAACGAATCGGTTATATCGTACATACAACACTAACTCACGTTATATGCACGAAGTACATACAATTGAACAGGGGGTCCTACCAGGTATGTGTAACTAGTAACGAAAGGATTCTGCCTATAACATGCACGTGTGTTCACTTCTCAGGTGTACTCTTCTATATCTACGATGAAAGTGGAAGCAGGGTGCTCTCCGAAACGTTTTAACACATCTGCTACCCACACGGTGTTACAAACTGAACACCATAGTTGAGTACTTCACGAACTTATTTTCACTGTCGATGTTAGATGGAGCAGGCCTCTATCAAATTCAAATACCAAATGCATTAAGTTCCATACAATGAAATACATAGTGGAAATAATGTGATCAAAGAATCATGAAGCTTAAATATGCTATATAAAAATAATATTCACCAACTAATCCACCAAAATACATACAACCTTTATTCGTAAAAAACTCCTACAAGTTTCGACCCTGCCAGCAGGGTCGAAACTTGTAGGAGCTTTTTACGGATAAAGATTGTATGTATTTTGGTGCATCAGTTGGTGAATATTATTTTTGTATGTTAGAGTGCACGGACATGGAACACATTAAATGCTATGTAAAAGTAAGTCAAGAAAGTGACTCCACCTACACGCTGGCAAAATTTTTGTGGACATAGAGTGTTGTTTAACTGGAGGGTACAGAACTTTTTTTTATTTTATTTTCATATTTTAACATTCTAATGATTTTAGTCTGAACTGAGCTGTATAACACTGCATTACTGTAAAATAAACGGTAATGTTTATTTGAAATAAATGTTTCAAGTATGTCTTTATTAAAAAAGGTTGTCCTTATTCTAATGGAGCATACTAACGTAAAGTCTGATGTAAATTAATGTATTCTTCGTCGTTACTGCAGAAAATATTCTGTCAGGTGTGATTATTAACCACTTGAATCGCAGTGGTGGCGTGTATCGCCAGCTTTAAAGTCAGAAATTTGCACTCCACCACACAGTGTATTTATGTGTTACGCCACAGAGTTTTCTTTAATCGCTCCACATGGTCCCGAAGACAAACAGCCGCACTCCAGTTTTTCCAAATTATGAAACCATCCAGGAAGTTACTGATTACATTACTTGAAAGATAATTTTCTTGAATCTCATTACCGGCTGATATTTTGCCTGCGTTTCCTGTAAGAGAAAATAAATTTATAAAAAATATTTAAATAAATTCCACAATTCACAGTTTAAGATACCTATCCCTGTCTTGTATTACGAAATGTTTTCGAAAAGAAATCAACGAAAACTTAATAACTCGCAATGTTGCTGAACATTCAAATCTTACAAGGCGTCACAACCGACGAAACCTGAAACCTGAATCATCTACTAATAATTTGTTCATTGTTTCATACTTTACGTTACACTGTTGTGACAAACTGATTTAATAAAACAATGACCCTCAACACACAACCCTCATAAAACCGTATTTCATTCAAACACATAACCTTTATCACAAATATCATTGTCAAAAGCGACTTTTACAAAAGCGACTGAAGGAATACATTATTAAATATAACAGTTTAGACCCAGTACATATATTTGATGTATGCATTCAACACCTCGCATTATTAATTATAATGTCGTGATTGATAATGGCCTTTATGGTCGAAAATTGCAAAGAGTTGAATAGAATGTGATGTTTTGTGTGCTGTATTTTACTGGTCATTGTTTTAATAAAAGAGTTTTTTTTGTTCATTTGATAGGACCAAATTAGTTCACATTAATTTCACAGCAGTTACAACTAAACCAAAACGGTATATTCGCGCACGAAAATTAGACGCCATTATTACTAATTCTTTTCCTAATATTCAGCCTTAATGATTCCGGTGAATATAAACCCCAAAAATTTTCGGCCGCATTCGTTAAATGCTAGCAAGAAATTCTCCACGACGTAATCTTCAATGACACGAAAATAAACAGAGCCCTCATCTGTAAACTAATTTTTAAATTGCGCTTTCCCCTGCCATCTCAGTAATTTCCATAACTTGCAGTAGAGACGGATGTATTTTTATAAGCTCTAACGACAACTTCTGAATAGATAATGAACATTTAAATCTCCCTTTGTTCTAAATACATCAAGCTAATTAATTGGCGAAGAGGTCACGTTTGTAGCCAGTATCTGTTTAGAGGTTATGCTGCTGTGGCTACGAAATACATTTATATACACATTTCTATAATCCGTATTCACGCTGTACAAATACAAAGGCACATTCTGTGTTAAAGTTGTGGAAATCGAATTGTTATAGGCATATATACTTCACAGTGTTTTTCCTTCTCTCCTTCGCGCTCCATATTTTGAAAACTAGTAATCGGAAATGTGTACAAGCAAATTTGGGTGTTCAGAAAAAAAAAGGTCAGAAGATGTTTAACTTTTAGGCGCTTTCGCAAAACAATTTCAGAAAACGATAATTAGATTCGTCACGTCGGTTCGTCTGTCCGTCCTTCCGTCCGCACGGAACAACTCGGCCTCAACTGGACGAAATATACAGTAGTGAGATTTCATATACGGAATTCACAGGCAAATTTGTCGACATGGTCTGAGCGTGCCCTAAATCTGACAAAAACAGTTGACCTTTTAGACAAAAACCTACTTACATTTCAATCTGTGACCGACGTTGGTTTCAAAAATTGCATTTCATAGTGTCCTCTGTGAGGTACGAGCTGAGGCAGAAAGAAAGGTTCTTCTAATTGAGACAGATGTTCTTTTTTAGTCATGAGCTGAGACTGAAGGAACACTTTATCTCTTTTTTTGGGTAACATCATGTTGTATTTGTTATTTGCATACAGCACGGGTAAGACTACCCTCGAAAGAAGGTTACGTGGAGTCTCGCCAATACTCGTATTTTATATTTTACCGGTACACTGCAGCCGGTTTATTTTATTAACATTTATCCTGCTAATGTGGAATATATGGTGAGCTGCTAATAACGCCAGCTCCACTAATGTGTAATATTTGGTGACCTACATTTGGCAACGCTGAAAGCAGCCTCTTTGTCTCTCTCTCTCTTTATCTCTCTCTGCACAATGTCTCAACACTGAATCAGTCGTGAAAGACGTCCTATGTCATATCTGTGTGCACACACCAACTAGTTGGTAGCAGAGTAAGTGTGTGCACACAGATATGACATAGGACGTCTTTCACGACTGATTCAGTGTTGAGACATTGTGCAGAGAGAGAGAAAGGGAGACAGAGAGACAAAGAGGCTGCTTTCAGCGTTGACGAATGTAGGTCACCAAATATTACACATTAGTGGAGCTGGCATTATTAGCAGCTCACCATATATTCCACATTAGCAGGATAAATGTTAATTTTATTGATGTACATTCTATTATTCCATTATTTGGTATAATAACAACATTATAATACTGTATTTAAGTGTAAAGAACAGGCCTCTACGTCAGTTCTTCCCTTTTATTTAATTGTAGCAGCACCCGATGATGACTGCAATTACTGGCCGAAATATGTCGTAGTGAATGTGATGAATAAATGAAGATTCAAGACGCTTAACAATGGACCAATGTACATCCTGATCAGATTCGTTCAAAAAAGTCGTAATGAAAGCTATGCATTATGGGTAACTAAGCGCCATTACCTAATGGCCAGATCAGAATTACTTCATAATATAGAACGGGCATGGCATAAATCTAAGAAAAGGAGCGTGCAGAAGTTATTGCATTACAAATAGCATTTTGCCTTGCGTTTTCATATAAGACACTCTGCACGCATTGACTCATAAAAGTACTTAACGAATAAAGAGGTAATTCTTAACCCTTTAAAGACGAAGCGTATCTGTTTTATATAAGGACTCAGTGCGTACCGTGCTGTAAACACTCTCCACTTCGGTTGTAAGAACCAATCTCTTAATATTTTATAAGGCAAAAGTCGCTGTTTGTTCCGAGATCCGTACAAAACACATAAATGCAATGTGGGCACCACGTAGAATTTTTTAATGCTACACCTGATCGTATGTAAAGTTACCGCTAGGCTTTAAAAGGTTAAGGAAAACAACCACACAATTTATATTATACTTGATTTTACCACACTCCATATTAATTTTTAATCTATCCATCATCGACGCTAAACAATGTTCATATTGACAAGGTCGCAAAGTGACAAGTAATTAATGTTCTCTTAACTCTTCGTAACAACATCGAGATTAACTCGTAATATTTGAAATTACCGTTTTTTTGCGGTAGGTGATATGATGTCAAGAAATTCTTGTGTAAATTTTAACATCCTGGCGGGAACCCTAAAGCACTTACATGGACACAGACAGTCGTGGTTAGGTTATGTAGCAGAACTAAAGAAGCAGCCAATCCCCGCCCTGATCATTAAATATTTAAGTTGCCTTACAGGACGCCATGATGCAAGCGCCTTTACCAATAAAGCCATACCCCAACTTTTTATAATATAGACACACATACTTTTCGGTTTCACAATATACTCATGTTTTAATATCATCACATAACCTCACCAACACCGTGAATCTGAAAATAATTATTGCCACATATAACAAACCTACGATTTACAATACGTGTTTCCGTAATGGCTGCTACTTATTCCACTCTTGTAACTATCTTGATGTAGGATAAGCACCCGAAAATCCATAAATAAAGAACAAAAGCCGAGAAACGCAAGTGTGTATCATTTCATGTAAACCCAGGAGAAGACTGGTTCGCAGCTTGGAATAATTTAATGTCTCCCGGATTCCTTAACTTCTCAAAAAGTAATGGGATAATTTGTCTGAATAGATCACGATCTATCGTTTTTTGTCAGAACATAAATTGGACTAAATGGTACATATGAAGTTAAATTTCTTCCTGCAACAGGCAACGGCGGTCCAGAAGGAGAGTGGAGGTAGAGCTCTACTCTTTCTTTAACCCCGGCGATAGATGGGGTAGGTCGTCAACGCCACGCCCTAGCCGCTTTACCCCCTAGAAAGAGGCCCGTTGTCCATTATAAAGGAGGCTGGGTGGGTCCCAGGCCCAGTCTGGACGGGTACGGAAATTTCACCCCAACCGGAGTTTGAACTGCGGATCTCTCAGCCTGCAGTGAGTCGCTACACCGACTGAGTTATCTCGACCTCTGATGGGACTGAATACGCAGTCTTAACCTTTTAAAGTATCACGTGCTTTAAAGTTGTAGAACTATGCATCTTAGCCACAGAGTGGGTCTATAACTTTCATATGATTCCAAGAGAAGGCAACATTTGTTCCTTAAATTGCATTAAGCAGTTGATCTCGGCAGGAGAAATGGAATGTGTTTTCTTTGCGGTAAGACTGGATTTTTAAATGTCATGCAGTTGAATTCCAGGCTTCAGTAGGATCAATTTACATGAATGTACTAGTTACTATAGAAACTAAGAAACAGAGAGTAAATTTCGGTGATATTAAATTGCATTTAAATATGCTTTATTCCAGTCTCTCAGCACTCGGGTAGTTTCGAACTTCCGAGTGTTGTGTGTCGGATTAGGCAGTGTAGGTGTAGTCGTAATTTCTGCACTTCTCGACTCTTTCGCTTAGCCAAAGCACCGCTGTCTGCTGATTGGTGATGATTGTGTGCGCATAGTCACTCTGGAGTTAGTGGGAGGAAATGCGCGTCCGTCTGTCCGTCTGTTACAGTTTACTCTGCTGATCGTCGCGCTGTTAAAATTAGTGCTCCATTCAAAATGTTAAGTCAGGTAATTTGAATGATAATGATGACTAGTTTATTTATATCGGATAATCACTCCAAGTTTGCCTCTCTGAGGTACAATCAGTACCTTCTATTGTTAGACACAGCGAAAGAAAGAACAACCCCCCCCCAACCCCATTTTAAGGCAACAAGAATTTCAGGACTTTTCCAAAAATTTGCCATGGATATTTATATATAAACTATACGACTAATTTAAAATAATTCGTATAATCAATACAGGAGTGACATTACAGACTTTTAGTACCAAAAGGTTTAAAATACCAATGGGAAATTGTAAGAATATTTATTCGTAGCTAAAATTGACATAGAAAAAAAATCCTTTGATAGGCTAATATAATTTAGCAGTTTCCAGTACACTGCAGTGACAAGTGCTAGACGTTCCTTTCAAATAATCCTTATTTTTGGCAGTACATGTGCTATAGTCATGGGTCTGAGGGGCGGCTTTTATAGTCATGAATTCAGTCGCGAGCAAAAAATATCCAGGCAGTAGAAAAAGTTGTTTATGATTTGAGCAGGCTATCAGTGTCTCAGATTATACAGCGTAGAATGACGAGGTGATTAGTGAACGATGAGCTGCAAAGAATTTGGAAGGAAACGTCAGTGGCCAGATTAAGGAAGTATTCTAATACCCACCAGAAATGACTCAGGACAAGCATGAAACCTTGAGTCAGGATAGGCGTTGCCCTAGACTTGATTCGAACTGGCGACATTCAAAACGGAAACAGGAGGAGGCACCGCTTGAACTCACCTGCTGAGTAAGGTGGAGGAAGGACACGTATGGGAAAAACTGCGGAGCAGAACGTACCTTGGAAAGCGACAAGCAAATTTATGTTTGTGCAGTGAATTAAGGCTAGCCGAAGACTTGTTCCAGAAATTCGTGAGAATGTCACGTAGTGATTTTGAATTAATTTTGAAGGGAATTGGACTAAAGGTGTAGACAAACGGTTACCTGACTGGGAAAACTGTTACCACATCTACCAAACTCCCAATCGCAAAGAGGTACACGGCTACTAGAAATACTCATACAAATTTAAATTCTCTTTTCAAAGTGTCTGAATCCGCTACTTCCCTCCTAACTCCGGAAATTTTTAAAGACTTAAAACAGAAACTTAAAAGAAAGCTCGAATTAAAAATAACTTTTGTTTACAGCTGAAGCAATTTAACAAATTCCGAATTCAGTATTTACTACAAAGATTCCACTTATGATTTCCATTTCCCCTTTTATTTTCAGAATCTGCGTGTGAAACGAAAGCAGAGTTCATATCATTAAGGCACGTTGATTAACTGAAGACGAAAAAGATAAAGCATTTCGTGACGTCAGTGAATGATTCTTTGACGAAACAACGACGAAAATTTTGGAATAGAAAGGAAAAGTTTTTTTTATCGTACTGATCATCTATAAATTTTGTTAGGGTTTAATTAATATCTAAAAGTTTTGGAAACGTTTTGGAGAACATCTTCATAGCAGCTAGCCCACAGGACAGATTTAATTTACACGAAAATCAAATTGCGTGTAATGGCTACTCTCAGAATGAGTTCAAGGGTTTACAATATTTATGATCTAAATACAGATTATAACTGACTCCGAGATCTATTTTGGACTATATACTATTCGAGCTGTTCAGCATTCAGTGACATGAAAACTCTGAAGTGACGTAAATCTGCAAAAACACGTGATTTACATTTGTACCTAGGACTTACATTAAATAGCTGTTGGTGCAGATTTAATTTTCTTCACGTCAGTGTACATTTTATGCCCACATAAAGAACACTATGCGAGTGACGCTACATGAAGTAAATAAAGAGGAACTCAAGCGAAAGTCACCGAAAATAATTCCAAAACTAAGAATGATCACATAGAGGGGCACGCGGTGGCGCAGTTGATTGAGGCACTGCGCTACAAGCCGCAAGGTCGCAGGTTTGATTCCCGATGGTGTCAATGGAATTTTTCATTGACATAATCCTTCAGGCCGCACTATGGTCCTGGGATCGACTCAGCCTCTAACAGAAATTTCCTGGGGGCTGAAGGCGCCCGGTGCGTAGGGCTGACCTTACAACATTCATATGCCGACTGTTTTAAAATCTGGGAGCCTCAACCTCCTGGAACCCCCAGGGCCTGTCCAGGGCTGTACAGGGACTGCTTTACCTTTCTGATTTATAATGATCACATACATAATACGCATTGCAGTACCAATATAAGTATTCTTCTGGGCTAGGCACGTGATTGTTTTCTTTACCACATCATAAGAGGCTGTACGTAGTAGCCACAAATTTATAGCTGAAGCGACATTCACAGAATTAAAATGTACTCATGCAATCGAGGAACTGGAAATGGGGCATAGATTGCTTTTGAAAATCTGCTGGAATACTTTAACATCAATCTAATAGCGATGGCTGTCATGCACCTATGCACAAAAACAGAATGAAATTTAAAAATTTGGTTTCATATGTTAAACCCGCAGCTGAAGAAAACAACCAGCAAGAAATAGAAGGAAAACGACAGAATAGTAATATATATACAAGTATATACACATATATGCAAATATCTGGACGTTATATAGACTAACCGGAAGCTCTGAATCGAACCCGGAACCTTCCGAATGCAAATCACACAACCGCATGTTCCATGAAGGTAACTGATAAAACAGCGTACGGTGTGAAAGTGGCACAAATTACAAAGAAAATCGGAGAAGTCTTACGAAGAATCTGCATAAACAGAAGCTGCCACATGAGGGCGAGAAAAGAAAAGTCAAGCAAGAAAGGATATACAAACGAAACATTCGTTATTAGCTCCAGTGTGTACATATAAAGGATCTTGATACGCGCTGAAGTCGACGGACCTGATCGAAGGCTACATACACGAAGAAGAGGGGAGAAAATCCTGGATGGGTTTTACCCGTCTATGTATGTTGTGGAAAAATTTAATCTTTCTATATCGAGTTTCAGACGAAAGACATGCCAGACAACAGTAATACAATAACACGAAGGCGAGGTAGGATGCCAAACACGTGTCTGCGGAAAATTCACCAGTATAAATATTTCGCAAGAATGAAACGACGTGTAAGGGGATTTACAGGAAAAGAAGCTCAAGGCAGTTCAAGGAAAGTGACTCAGATTTAGGAAATGTGACGCTTTCACGGCAGTGTTGCCGAAGATTCGCCTTTTTTTGGGATACGAAGAAGAGTCCTCTTACAGTGTTTGACCCTGAAGGTGAAGTCATTTCTATCCTTTGAAACATCGGCGGCGATTTGTCCAGCGACAAAGATTCACATCCCAGTAGATTTAAAGCCTCAATTTTCAAAGGTTTTCGGGTTGCCACAGCGATGCTGATGTAAATTCAAGTCTTCTGGGATATGACTCCGTGTAGATCTGTTAGAATCAACCAATTTTTCGAAAAGAAACTTATTGCCTTCCTCTGTTACACCTCGAAATCTACAGAACAGCCAAGGTTTTTATACTGACTGTATCAACGTGGCTACTGCCCGTTTAAAATACTCGCAGCAGTGATAACCAGGTAGCCTGAACTGAACCTTAACAGGATACAAGCGAAGAAGATTTACGGAACAATGTGTCAGGAATAACCGCAACTCTTATTTGTTGGATTATCACAGCTTAGAACACTTACATGCCATAAAAGACAAGTCTTAGAACAGCACCTGTAACATGTGGAGCACCCTGTAACCTGACCCACTGCAGAGGATAAATGCACAGTGCCATTTTCGCAAACCAAGAAATGCCACACCACACTACCACATAATTTTCATGAAATATCTTCATCGGAAATGTTCAGGACCGTATTCTCTCTTTTTTTTTTTTGACATAAACTAAGAGCTCAAATTAACGTAACGTAACAATAGTATTCCCTGAATAAGTTCGCCATTTCTCCTCTTGGATTCATATAAACGTGTTAACAGACTACATCCTTCTTTAATCACGTTGTCACTCGATGCTGTAATGGGAAATAATCGGTGTTTCTTCTAAGATATGTACAAAACACAATAATACACTCTGTTGACAGAAAGTTGAGTTTCTACGTGTGAAATCTGAAGATGCTAGGCTTTAGTGCACTGATTCGGACCCATTACTGAAAATGTAACATGAAACTTTGGCAACGATTACAGTAAAATTAAAAATTATACATGATGTACAAATTTTGGAGCATAAAACATATGTTAAGTTCTTATTTTATTTTCCGACACATTTTGAAAACGTAACGTGAAATTTTGTAAAATATACCACAAAATTACAATTTATACATGACTTAAAGCTTTTGATTCATAAAATGCTTCCACTAATTGTTTTAATTCATTGGAAATACCTTTCATAAGCAAGAGAGTAGACGGTCACATCTCCCTCACATCTCCTTAACACTAAGAGTACGTCGCGTTACGTTTCACTTTGGGAAACCCTGTTTTAGTATCCAGTCGAACACCCGAAATTTTCATAAGCTGTGTCTACCAGCAGCTATCTGTAAAACTGCTGCATTAGAGAACTTCACGGTGATATATTGCTCCCATTAATTCTGTAACCGCATGTTGTGCTGTTCTATTTTAATTAATTTAAACCGATTACAAAATACGAGCTGCAAAGACACAGGCAAATAGGCACGATTTCCTCACATGTTTCCTGTTCCTTGCATTTATTGGTACGTCCTTAAGACAGCAACTTGACGACAAAAGAAAGTTGGTAGAAGACCTGAAGATGAGCGTCTTCATATCGCCGTAGTGTCACTCGATATCGCCGTAGTGTCACTCGATATCGCCGTAGTGTCACTCGATATCGCCGTAGTGTCACTCGATATTGCCGTAGTGTCACTCGATGTCGCCGTAGTGTCACTCGATATCGCCGTAGTGTCACTCGATATCGCCGTAGTGTCACTCGATATCGCCGTAGTGTCACTCGATATTGCCGTAGTGTCACTCGATATCGCCGTAGTGTCACTCGATATCGCGCGTGCAACGCTTTGAATTCAACACAGGATCCTGCGAACTGAGTGCATTGTGATTAAATACAGAGGTGCGGCAAATGTGTATTGGATGAAATTCGTTTCACGTTGGCTGAATATTATTAACCCCTCTCCTTGCGCCGCACCATTGTGTCCACTAACAATAACTAACACTGGTTCATCTGTGCATCCAGCTTCCAGCATGCGATGTGCAAATCAAAATGTAATTACAATTTTAATTGTATGAAACGATAAAAACAGAACCAATTTCACATATGCAGTGAGCAAACATAATGAGAAAATTAAGTCATAGAGAAAGCACGATGGGAGAACAAAGACTGAGGTCGAGGTTCTCGAAAAGAAATTATTATTATCATCATCATCATCATCATCTCCTTTATGCAGGATATTCACACTTATATACCTGAAACAAACCACATTTCTAGGGTATACAGTGTCGCAGCTATTCCGCGCGTACTGTTAATGGTGAATATAACGCTGTCTTCAATATTAAACTGTTTCGTGCTTCTACACTAGCACTTTCCGAAGTATGTGTGCTGTGCCCAGTATAGTTGTTTTCTGTAGTTGCTTGATATCCTGCTTTCCTGTTATGCTGCTCAAGTATTTTCTGAAGGATTTTGAAATGGTTCCAGTTGCCCCTGTTATTACTGGCGTCACCTTTGTTTTAACATTCCACATGTGCTGTATTTCTATTATAAGGTTTTCATATTTTAAAATCTTCTCGGCTTCTTTCTTTATCACATTTCTGTCGCCCAGGATTGCTACATCAATTAGCATACATGTTCCTTCTTCACTATCCCGGATTACGACGTCCGGTTTATTGTTGGGGACTGTTCTGTCTGTTTGCACTTGTTGATTCCATAATATGGTTACCTTGCCCATTTGATTTATTTCCACTGATTTTGGTACATGTTCATACAAGAGTTGCATGTCTAGTTTGACCCCCGTTTCCTTCCACATGTTGAAGTGCAGTTGAGCGCACACTCTGTCATGTCGTTTGATGTATTGTTCTTTTGCCATTATTATTATTATTATTGTTATTATTATTATTTCAAGGCAATCGATTTCGGAAGGGTGGAAACCTGAAGTGTGATTCCACATGAGTTACTGCCCTACATCATGTAACT
This sequence comes from Coptotermes formosanus, assembly GCA_013340265.1. Classification (NCBI taxonomy): domain Eukaryota; kingdom Metazoa; phylum Arthropoda; class Insecta; order Blattodea; family Rhinotermitidae; genus Coptotermes; species Coptotermes formosanus. Next base: position 119,524 of record BLKM01000072.1, read on the forward strand.
CAAATTGCCTTTCAAAGTATAGTTTAATACGCCAGCAGAATTGTACTTATGTATGTTAAAACACGTACCAGATTGGTAAATATATACACCACATGCTTTTAGACGTGTTCCGGAATTGCGAACAGCGAGTATCAGTTTCGTAATGTCTGTCTGTCTGTCCCCCTCCGTCCGTCGATCCACATGGAAAACCTCGGCTCCTACAAGACGGGTTTTCATAAGATTTGGTGTTTGAGTATTTTGCGAAAATCTGTCCAGAAGATTCAATCTCCATTAAAATCTGACAAGAATAACGGTTACTTTACATGAACACCTACATGCATTTGTAATAATATCCCGATGAAGTCACCTGTTTCGCATGATTATGGTTCTGATGGTAAACGGCGAGGATCTCCTTAAGTTATATCAAAAGAACTGTAGTTGTAAAAAAAAAAAAAGGCAGTTACACGTCTATGATGTAAACACTTATAACTTATGTGTTCTTAGAGTAAGTTCAGAGATCAAGAGTTTAAGGCTACACATTCAGTTCATTACGAAGGTGTCGAGCTGCGAAACAGCAGAGAAGCAGAGGCAAATTCTGATGAAATAAACCTATTCCTGTCGTATTACTGGCCACTTTGCAATCTCACATACTAAATAATTAATTCCCCAATTTATTTAGGTACCTGTCACAGATACAAATCAATTTTCGTAAAGCCATAACATTATAGACGTAACACAGAACATAATGAGAAATGAAACCTCGATGTATTTCTTGCAACGTGCCCAGGGTTGTAGTGCCTCGTCACATACGTATTTCATTACATGTAAAAATCACATCATCATCTGTTTTTTACTTAAGATAAAGTAGTACCCATAGAGAAACAACATCAATTCTTCACTACAAATTTATTTTAGACCCTTGAACTAAAGTAAATAGAAAATTTCTCAACAGTTTAACAAACTATGCGTGACAAACACAAGCACACATTTCGCCCCATACTCCTTCCCACATTTTACTCTGTAATACCAAAGCACTATTACCACAATCATCGTTATGACAGAACAAGTTTAATGTAATCTTGAACAAATAGTAAGATAAGAAACTTCTTTCAAAATGCTGGAAAGACAGTAAATATTATTGTACTTCCCACACCCGTACACGTTACAAAGTGTCTAGGCATGTTCTTACGAACCACGTTGCAAACAACAAAAAGAGTTTCAAACCAGAGAAGTCCATCTGTGATGCTTACAGTTAGACTATCCCTGTTAAAATCCTTGTTGACGTGCTGTCTAGTCTCTTCTGCAGTTTATTTTTATACCACCAGATGGAGGTGCTGTCAAGAGAGTGACTGCTGACGCATAAGAGTAGCTGTGTCCTCTTTGGCATGCAGTGAACGTCCTTTGGACGTCTGTGTTTACATGACTGGGATAAAAGAATATACTAGAACGGTAGTCGCGAGAGGCAACGCGGACAGCACCGGTCAGGATGTAAGAGGTTTCAAAACACAGTGGTTACAGCACAGTTGTTCTCCCGGACCCCTGGGAAACTCCGAAAGAGCCTTGGCTTAAACTTCAACAGCTACAGTACTTATTTCAATTTCACTAAATTTCAAAACGAGATAAGAAGTTTAAAGACATCCAAAAGTCTGTATGCATGACTTATTGCCCTGGCTTATCCTGTTCCACAAAGTATCAGAATGTAGCTCACAAAGGCTACTTTGTAAACACCTGTTTGTTAGGTACGTTTTCAAAATAAAATTAGGAATAAGTACTTTAATATTTCTAAATAAATTCCCAGACAGAAATTTTTCTAAATTTGGATCACGGTGATTAAACAAATACCAATAAAGCTTTGTTCTAAAATAAACATCAAAATAAAAAGTTGTGGTGACGGTATTTCCTGCATATAGTACTGTATAAAGTATATAACACATGATATGTATATAGAGACGATTAGTAATGGTGTTTAAAATGTATAATCTTAAATCTTTGTATACTTAAATAGATGTAGATTACTTACACTAGTAATAAAATCATAAAATGCCGATATCTAAATACGAGGTTACAGTAAGCAAGAATTATAGTGACGCATAGTATATGTTCTCTGTACGCAAATGTACAACTGAAGACAAAGAATATAGGCTGTACCATGCATTCGAGTAAAATTCGATGTAAGTGAATACCCTAATGACTACTGAGATACCATTGATTATGGATGGACTAAGGCAGCATAATCATGAAGGCAGGTAAGCTGAGACGCTGTGCAAGCTTACGCCTAGAAGAGCTCACACAAACACGAATAAAAAAAGGATCTTTCAGAAAAATTTCCTCGAAAGTGAAATCTCTAGCAAGCATGTAGTTCCAGAGTCGTTAGGCTCGGTAGATATTTACCTGACTACCAGAAATGTGACTGGAATATTTGAGAGAGGCAGCAATTTAAATCTCTATCGGAATATTGAAGAACTTGGGGCATGTCCAAAAGAGCGTCATCTGGCCATCCGCGTGCGCATGTGGATTCTGAAGTGGGGAAAGGGAAATCATACAGGACAAGACGCGCACTTCTGGACGGCCGTCTTCCCCTTTGCTCACTCCGCGAGTTATTTTCACGTCCCTGCATAAAGGCGCTTCTGTGGCCTCGGTCTACCCTGTTATGGGGCACATAATCCCAGAGCGAAATGCAGTGTAGGGTACACGGCTATATGAGTGTCGTTTACAATACCAGGAATTACAGTACAGAAAGCAGGGTTAAAAAATTCCAGGGGCACACTTACACAACACAAGGAATATTCAAATTTCAACTGCTAACAATACACAAAATTTGTCAGCAATAATGAGGGACCGGTTATTTTTAAGGCTTAGAATTCTGCACAATATTAGAAATGCCTGGAAAACTGAAGTTTCTTAACAATACGAATGGAACCAAAGTTATCTCAGTTGGTATAGTAACTGGGTAAGGCTCTGGATAGCCGGTAAAATGTTTTCGACTCATGGCATGAGGAGGAGGTATTTGTGTTTTCGAAAAGTCCCGACGGCTTCTGGGGCCCAACGTACCGCCTATCCAAGGTGTAAAGGGAAGGTATTTTCTGGGCGTAAGGCGGCCGGGTCTTAACGCTCACCAGCCACCTCCAGTCAGTACGGCGGTTAAGAAAGCATCGCGATGTGTTTCTATTCACCACATATGCATTCACAGCGTGCACAGAGACAAAATTCTATTAATGTTTTTGCATTAAACACAGAGGGAAATTTTACGATCTTCGTGTGCTATTTAAGTCAAGTTTTCTAGTACACGACGCCGTGTAGGCTGGTAAATTTTTAAAGGCATTCGAAAAGAAGAAAAGTTCTTCAAATATTCATAAGATATTTACCGATAAATAAGGCTTCATATCCAATAAAAATCTTGTTTTCATTATTCTCAACATTTAGAAGCGGTGCAATAATGAATTTAAGTATGCATAAAGCTCCATTCTGTTAAAAAATATTTTTATTTCATTTTTCTATAAAAAATACAAATATTAAAATACATAAAACTAAAATTGTGCCTGTTGTTTTATATACATGTGACACATGGTCTTTCACATTAAGATCACAGCAAGGGTACAGGGTGCTCAAAAATAGGGAGCTGAGGAAGATATTTGTACTTCAGAACAGCAAAGAAATATAAGTTGCAGAAAACTGCATTCTGAAAGCTTCGTGGTTTGTAATTCTTACCAGATAGGCCTATTATTCGGATAATCAAGTAAAGAAAGATGAGAAACGAGCCACGTATAGGGCAGAGGAGAACCGCGAAGAAGTTTTGGTAGGAAACCCGGTATGAAACAGACCACCTGGAAGACTTAGGCGTACATGGAAGAATATTAAACTTCATTTTCAACGAATAAAGTGACAGGCCGTCGACTGGATTAATATGGCTCAGCACAGGGAAAAATGGCGGCCCTTGCGAAGGCTGCGAAAATACTGACTTTTAAAGAAGAACTCTGCTTCAGTTAGTTACCACGTTAACAGAAACTATATTTTTTTCAATAATGTAAAAGAATATTGGAAGTCCTACTAAGAAATTGATGACAACAACAGCATTTGGTGGCACGGGAGAGTCCACTGGGCCCGTGACACTGCTGTCCATACTGTAATTTTGTCACCCATCCCAAAAGTGACAGCCCGATTCACATCGCCTTTGCTGCGACTCTCTGTCCTGCACTGAAGACACCATACCCCCGGTCACTTGTTTGTTCAACACTCACAAATATGACGTCAGAACCAAATAGCACATCATGCAGGCTGCAGTACATTACCACAGCGGACTGGCGCCCAGTAATTCTGTTTTTAACACACGAGGGTAACTTTAAATGTTTGAACAGACAACGAGACATCTGTATCGGGTTATAAGGTACACAAGAGAATAGAATATAATATGGTTGATATGTGAGGTTTGCGCTCTGCAACTGGGTCGTGTTTCTCATACATAATGCACATACGGGCGAGGCAGCAGTATAGTATACACAGCGTACGTCAAAATGCTTTGCGCATCCACAGGCCCGCTTTATAAAAAGTGTCAGACATAGGCCAAAGTTGAAATGTAAGGAAGAAAGCTCGTAAAGTAGGAATTTTCGAATATTCCTGTTTATTTAGCTGACAGCTGTTAGCAATCACAATCCCTACCATCACCACCACCATCGCCACCGCCAATACCACAAGAACCACGACCACTATCAGAACCACCACAACCAAAACCACCTACGCCGCCACCACCGCCGCCGCCGCCACCACCACCACCACCACCACCACCACCACACCCACTACCGCCACCACCACAAGAACCACCACCATCAAACCACCATCACCAGCAAAACCACCACCACAACCACAAGAACCACCACCATCAAAACAACCATCACCACCACAACAACCACCACCACCACAGCCGCCACAACCACCACAACCACCACCACAACCACCACAAGAACCACCACCATCACAACAACCATCACCACCACAACAACCACCACCACCACAGCCGCCACAACCACCACAACCACCACCACAACCACCACCACCACCACCACCACCACCACCATCACCACAACCACCTCCACCAACACCACAACCACCACAAGAACCACCACCACCACCACCACCACAACCACCTCCACCAACACCACAACCACCACAAGAACCACCACCACTATTACAACCACCACCACCCCCATCAACACCATTATTCTTCAACTTTCTGATGAACCCAACTCACATTCTCAAAGCTAGCAGCAAACCCTACAATAAGAAGTTCAATTCACGCAACCCTTTTTTCTGTACTCAAATTACACAGTGAAGAGGTTTCGATATCTACTCGTCACTAAATATTATTAGGGTCATTGGATCAAGAAAATGAGATAGGCGGGGTTTGTAGCGCCTAATGGGGAGACAGAAGCATAAACTCTTTTGGTGGGAAAACCTGAACGAAATAACTCACTGGGAAGACATAGGCGTAGATGGGAGTAAAATGTTAAAGTGAATCTTACAGAAATCGCTTGCAAGAGCGTGGGGTGGACTGACCTGGTTCAGGATAAGAACAAGTGGTGGGAAGTTGTGAAAAGGGTAATGAAATTTTTGACACAAAAGTGGGGCAAAGTTTTTGACTAACTGAAGAACCATAAGATCTTCAATAGGAACCCTGCACCATGGAGTGAATTACTTCTCTAAGCCCACTTTAATATTATACAGTTTCCTTCTAAAAATTTTCTAATGCAACCCTCACGAAAAAAATCCGCTTAATTCTCATGCTCCCCGTCTGAGCAGTGTGTCCCGCTTAATATAACCCCTTCATTGTACAAATGCACAGTACCGCTATATGTCCTATAAATCACGTACTTCTACCGTATGGAATAGACACCAGTAATAAATTAATTTATGTCATCTAAATCATTTGCACGTCGCTACCTCCGAAATTCTGGCACCAGTTTAAGTTCACCACATTGCTAGGAATGTCGTAAGCCTCGATTAATAATAGCGTCCAATATTGAAACCTTGGCCATAGAAGATGCAGTCACTAACGTTCTATATCTACAAAACAAGAGGAAGTAAAATATGTAAATATGTGAAAACAGATAAGAAAGTCACTTTATTGAAATAAAGATGGGATTAATTATGGAATGGGGCAAACTTAGAGGGCAGAAATAAGAAGGCGAGTTGTGAAATCTTAGAATGTACGTATGGAATCCTGCAGATATCTTGTTAACAAAGACTAACTTGTCATAAAAATAAGTTACAGCAACTCTGCAACAAAAATTTCTAACATCAGCATAATTCCTCCGCGCAATCCCTTCTTGACATGATTAAAGGCATCATACTACTGAAACCATTAATCGTCTCCTGATATGGAAATATTCACACGTTACCTTGGAAGAGAACCAACATATTTACAGAGACTTGTCTGTTAGATTCCTCCATTACACACGTACAAACACACAAACAAATGCACAACACAATATACAGGATATACACAAAAGAATGGTGCGGTTTCAAAAGTTAACAAGAAATTTATTTCTCACCTTACACGGGTACAACTTACACCGTTAGCAGCGGCAACTGTCCAAGTTTCTCATGCGTTAATCACAGTCCTTCAATGTGTGCACCCTGGGTCACACGACACACATCCACACGGTAATCAGATTCATCCCAGACTCGGTGTAGCATGTCCGCTGTAATGGTCTGCAGTGCATGGGTTATCCGATCACGAAGTTCCTTGAGGGACAT
>BLKM01000072.1:131115-196866 GCA_013340265.1 Coptotermes formosanus
GTAACACACTCCTACATGTTTCGACCTTGCTGGGTCATCTTCAGGGAGAACTTTTTTGTTATCGTTACACTAAGGTTGCACTTTATAGTTGAGTGAGAATGTGCTGTTGACTGTGTACTGCGTTGTTTTTGGAGGCATGAACTCTCTGCGGTCCCGGCCTGCAGGCTGGGACCGCAGAGAGTTCACGCCTCCAGTACACAGTACACAGTCAACAGCACATTCTCACTCAACTATAAAGTGCAACCTTAGTGTAACGATAACAAAAAAGTTCTCCCTGAAGATGACCCAGCAAGGTCGAAACATGTAGGAGTGTGTTACGATTGATGATAAAACTCTCTTTGTGCATTTGTTGGTGATTAGTGTTTTTGTATACTAGTTCCGTTTTGTGTACATTTATGGATGTAACTGACAACAAGGGGTTTTTGCCACAACACACCCGCTATTCTTTATTACTAATGACTAAAGTTCATGTATATTTCTGTGTGTATTACTTGACAGGTTCTCAACTGATCTAAGGTTTTTATACATAATAACATACTTCTATCATATACTCACAACGGTATGCATCCGATAAAGATAACACACTTCTATTTAAAATTCCTCCTTTCTGATTTCTTCCAAACCTTACACAGTTTTTTCGCTTCATTTTACCGCTTGCACTGTAATGTATATAAAAATGTGCATAAATTTTCTAATTCCATTACTCTGTTACAACTGATTATTTTCTTGTGAGCTGTTTCTTCATTTACATAATACCGTTTAAATAAAACTCTTTTCGGTGTTAGCAAAAATTAATTTAATCACAGCACACCTTAACAAATACTTGAGCCCTATCAAGTGCATTCCCTCAGTTAGATTAATTTAGAACAAGGATGCATCAAGCCAAGAAAACAGCTTTTATTTCTCTCTATAACTTTCGTTCGAAATGATTTTTACAGCAATAAATACCGAGAGATTCGCTCAGAAAAACATTCATGTCTTCATATCAAGTGAACATTACTTTCTCCCAAGTTTTAATTAAAATTTTAAGATACTGACAAATTTTAATCAAGAATCGCCATAAAATTTTATGAAAAACAATCCAGAGAATATCAAGCACTTACATGAGAGGACAGGGGTGACGGACAGACTTTAGCACATTTTCATTGCAAAGTACCAATAAATAGTTTAAATTTGGCATTGCAACGAGAGACCATTCTTATATAGAGACAAGAAACGTGGTTAAACATTTTGAAGGAAGAGTATATATTTCCAGGCAGTTATAGATACACATCATGAAAATGTTTTAAATAAGAAGTTTCAAATGTGGAATTTTGTAATATTCCATATTAAGAAACTTTGTGATCTATGCGAGCCAGGATAGAAAGAATTATCAAGCTACGACACGTTTTTGAAGAGACAACAAATATATATTAAATTTATATGAGGAAATCTTTCTTAAGTATTCAAAATGGGTTGTGCCTGAGTCCAGTACTTATCTATGTTTTACTGATGCTGATGTGACCGTGTCAGATTCAGTTAGACTGTTAGTTACTTAACGCAAGGGGGTGGTTCACTGTAAATCTTTTCCCTTATTTTCAGGCTCTGTTTTCTTCTCTTCAGAATCGGTTTTTTGTGGAGACCTACTGCTCTAAGGTGTTATTTATGGCGAGTTCCTGACCGGAGTAAGAGGCGTGCAGTTTGCGATGGACAACACAGGTTTTGGTCCTTGAGTGAGATGAAGTGAAGATCGCGTGTTCAGTGCTTTTTACGGTCCGCTACCTCCACAATCAGGGTGTCCACCCTGCAGCATGCAAGCCTGTGCCACTGTATGTTTATCTGCTGCTACTGCTGTGAGGGAGATAGTAAACGGACAGTCGGATCCTGTACTGAGGAGGGAAATCTTGTGGGACGTTACGCCGTGTAAGATTAGTACATAGTCACCGACGTTTCGGTAGAGCGCTGTACTTTCTTTTTCAAGGTGCAACACGGTGTAACATCCAAGAAGAGTTGAATCTATTGCATCACCGCTGCGAGAACCTCAAATCTCTCATGGATCAAGCATTACTTAACGACGCTCTAGGAATATCAGTCGTTATTTAACCCGAACAACGTGACAATACTGCGTTCAATACCCGTGAAAACACTAGCCAGGAAGAGGTTGTGGCGTGCTTTAAGGCAGGGCTACCAGCAGCATGTCAAAGATTATAAACAGTACCAGTAGTCCATGTTACCCGTTTTGTAAAAACGTGTCTAAACACTGTCATTCAGCATAAGTATATTTCATGAGGCTAAATAAAAAGAGGGTGGCTTTTGTCTCGCCTAGGCTGTCTACTATAATAAAGGAAGGACACCACTTGAGAGACCTAGACGTGGATGGACGGATAGCCTTAAGTTGTATCATAGAGAAATAAGATGGGGGGGGGGGGACGAGAAGTGGAGTCATCTGCTCCAGAATAGGAACAAGAGGCGCCTCTTGTGAACACGGTAACAATCTTTCTGGTTACATAAAATATGGAGAATATGTTGACCAGCTGAGGAACTATCAGCTTCTCAAAACGGACTCTGCCCATGGAGTTAATTAGATATGAAGGTAGTTATATGTAGCCGGTTTGTTAGCTGGCTGGTTGTTTGTTTGGCTGTTTTGTCAGTTGATCAGTTAGATAATTCGTGAGCTAGTTAGCTGGGTTTCCTAGAACGGAACCTGCATTAAAGTTTCGTAAGGCACAAAATTTTACGTATATATAAGCTGACTGTAATCCTTAGACCTAAGCAAGTTGACATAAGATTGCAGCTTAGACTGTTTCATAATGGAAAGCTCCATGGCTGAAAGGCAGCACAAAATTTTTTTCAGGGTACTGACGTCTACAGTTTACGATCGGCTGGACACGCAAATAGGATCAAAAGTCAGGCAATATATGCGTGATTTCCTTGGGGAAACGTCTTTCAAAAAGGCCCATACAAGGACAAAGAATTGAATATGGAGGTAACAACCGTTTCGCGTTCAAGAATTTTACCTCTGAAGATGGTGGCATTATGTTTCTTCCAGACGTTGGAATCAGCCTACAAAATTACAGGGTGATAGATCTCAGAATACTACAATATACGAGCCCAAAACTCTTCCAGATGAACGTCTTACAGTTAAAAAAAAATGTACATTACTCTTACAAAACTTGCGCATTATACGGATATTTTTCCACGCATCATAACAGAATAGCTAACTAAATTCTGTTAGTGTCGCGGCCACGGTGAATGTTCGCGCCTCAGTCACAGCATTACTGATGCCTGAAAAAGGTAAGTGTAGGACTTTTGTGTAGATTATAATGGCATATTTGTCACACAAAATTTCGTAAAATCGGCAGAATGGCTCCGAAGTTGAACGGTACGAAGTAGAGAGAGAATGGTTATCTCTTAAGACTATTTTACAAAAGAATGAAAGTGACTAACCTTGGAGAAAAGGGGAATCAATTACATAACGCCTTAAACATATGCTGTTCTTTATATAAACGAGATCTTTGTACAGGTTATGTTCACTAGATGATATAACTCTGCAACGTTAGAAGTTTAAAGGTAGTTCGGGGTTAAATAGGTTCAAATTTTAGCAGGATTTTATTCAACGATGCTAGAAGCATATTCACAATACATACACGAAAGTAGGCCTACTGAAAGATTTGACCACCCCTGGCCTACAGCAGAGGCGCCATATAAATGGACACGGTCAGCAGTCTGGTCAGCCTGACCCGTGTTCTATCACGGATGAACGCGTAACGCACTTTAGTTTATCCGAGGCTTAAATGTCATTTATAAACAAGATTAAATTTTAACTACATTTATGGAGGAAAATAAATTAAATCTCAAGGTAAGAAGGGGATATGGGTCTACGTGAGCAGACGAAACTGGCTACACACCCTGAGGTGAAAAATCAGAGAAAATAATATAAACTGATACTTAATGAAAGCCTCGACCAGTTTCATGTGATTATTTATTAAATTAATATACTTTCTGAGATATATATATATTTATCTATTGCATCCTAGTATTGTAAAAATTTGTAAACACGCAAACGTGGAAACAGAATCAGCACACTTGTAAGTGTCAATAATTTGTTCAAATGTTGTAAATATTTGAACTTTGACCAATATTAGATACTTGGCATCTTTTACATCCAAAACTTTTGGGCACTATATATACATAATTGTACTGCGTGTACTCATTTGTGTACGCTTCTACCTGTGACTCTTCCGACTCCTTGAAAATGGTCCTCAGAGAGCCGAAATATGTTGGAGTTTTACTATAATATGGACTAACTAGGGTTTGTTCCCAGATAGATTGTGTTTGGTGGTCCGATTTTACTAAAGTCTTATTACAATGATTTTATAGCTGCATGCAATACAGAAATAAAGAAGGCCTAAAATTTCAAAGCAGCTGCAGCTATACATAAAACCAGCTTCCACGTTAGGACATCATACATTTTTGACCAAAAGTGGTACTTATTTGATTTGTACGATTAACAAAACAAAACGCATTTTTTTCCTAAATCGCAAATACTTTTTAGTAAAGGAGATCTATGAGGTCCCGAAGACTCCTTTTTGCCCACACACTACTTCAGGACAAACATCGAATATATCCCTGAAAAACTGTAACGTTCTAAAACCAGCCGTAATTATATGTATTACACCCCCTACTGTAACATTAACCCTTTAAGACCTACTGGTTACTGGACAAACAAACAGATCTAACATTCAAAAACAGCGCAGTCTACCCACAAAGTGTATTTATGTGTTATGTATGGATCCCAGAAGAACCAGCGATTATTTACCTATACAGCATTAACAAGTGGATTTTTATAACCGAAGTGGAGAGTGTTTACTGCGCGGTACGCACTTGGTCCTTATATATAAAACATTTCACGCTTCGTCTTTAAAGGGTTAAGATGCTCTAATTTTACCACATACCCTGTTAGTATGATCACATGACTCACAAAATGAAGAAGGGCTGTTACTCTGAACAACGTTTACCGCTTACCAGTTTAATGGACCTGGGGTGTGTTTTCTATGGGGGGTAGACGCATTTTGTGTGTAATTTATATTAACATCAGACTTCAAAGGACGAAGCGGCAGCTTTTTATAAAAGACGACCAGACTGTTTTGTGTCAACTAGGAATTACATTTTTAAACATGGCGTGCTTCAAAAGGTATGATATTAGTTTAAGGAATATTTGGTAAAGACAAAAATAAACAGTTTCCAAAGCAGTCACGTCTTTGCTTGAGCAGTCCAATCGCGTGACCTCAGCTAATTCCGCACAAAACGAAGAGCAGGAACTCGTAGCAAAACATGCAACAGTTTGCCCAGATTGGAGCAATTGTACGTTCTTACTGCTCAGATTTCTCCGTATCTAATCAAATTCAGAAGGCTATTTCTCTTCAATTACTAACTGATTCTCGAATTTGTAGAGATCTCTGAGTGATTACGGCAATATTGCCTTAGACGAGACGCTGTCTGAGGTACACCTGAGAGCCCCTACTTTCTGTAATTGGATGTGCTCGCCTTTTCAATTGATTGTCATTACAGTCGATGTTATTTATACCGTAGGGCAGTTCCTGCGTCCGAAGAGACAGCAGTCTTTCCTGAAAAATCTACACGAACGTTGCAAAAATCGTTCGCCTTTCACGAAACCGAGGTTACGTTAACATATACAGGAAAGCCCCGTATTGAATCAGACAAATCGCGTCCAAAACTCCTACAGTATTTACACAAAGTAAGTGAAATACAATTTCCAATCACAAGGTCGTGCAAGTGTTCAATTAGATTACTGTGCTAACAGCTAAAAGCTCAGTAATACACATATGTTAACACTTAATACAACGTCTAAAAACATTTTATGTTGTCCCCTTCGAACACTCACGTGTTTCACATAATACTTACATTTAACAACGATTATTACTCTAAATATTTTAAAGGTTGGACTGTGAGGTGGAGGTTAATTGTATTTTGGGTCCCGTAGGAACCAGATTCTTTGTAATTTATATGAATTTTATTTACCAGTGTTCGATCTTGAGCCAAAGAAACGTAAAATAACCTGAAGTAAATACAAAATCTGAGAAGAAACTCTGGTAAAACGGAAATGCTATATTTGAAATATTGTACGTATACGCACGAACATGTGGCCACCAAACTTTAAATCCCCTTTTAGGATCTGTTTACACTTAGTTACAATACTCTCCCTGTGGTCGACTCAGCCTCTAACAGAATTGAGTACCAAGAATATTTCCTGGTGGGTAAAGGCGGCCGATGAGTAGGGCTGGAAACCCTACCATGTTCATGTGCCCATTGTCTGCAAATCTGGGAGCTTCAACCTCCTGGAAACCTAACGGCCTGTCCAGGCCTGTAATGGGATTGTTTTGCCTTAGTTTCATGGGGGGTACAACGACAAGTTTGACTTTTGCTTTTACATATAGGTAGATAAATGAATAAGCAAATAAATAAATCGTGTGTGAAATACTCATTACTTTCGACTTAACTGGACAGGTTAAATGTATGCATAAATACTTCACGGACGACTGTGTGAACGTCCTCTGCACACCCCTCCATAACCAAGACCACGTGTCACTAGATATGAGTGTGAAACACAAATGTGTACGGATAGAGAGCCAGCTGCGTTTGCCAGCAATTTATAAACAAACACGTACAATATAATGACCGTTGAATGGTATCTAATTTCCCAAAACTGACTGTTAGCTGAATTTTCAGAGCACAGTTATTAGCAACATACTTCACTGCCTTCTAAGGCCGTACCAAATCTATAGCTGTTAATCGCCGACCTCTCCCAGCAGAAACCTGGGTTCCAATAGAGGAAAATTTAAGTAAAATGTGTGCCCATCTCAGTGGCCACGCAGTCTAAGGCGTCGGTCTTTGTCACTTCGCTTGTTGCGATTGTGGGTTCGAATGCAGCCGGGTATATGGATGTCTGTCTCGCGAGAGTGTTGTATGTTCTCAGGCAGAGGTCTCTTGAGTCGGGCTGATCCCTCGTCCGAAGGAATCCTACCGAGTGTGGTGTGCATAAATGAGTGTGATCGTGAAGCCCCGAGAACAGGGAAAGCCGTGACCCGAAAACGGGTCGAAAAGTGACACATAAAAAAATGTGTGAAATTTGTAAGGGATCATGTGGATATGGTAAAGGTATTTCTTCTGGTCCTTTGCTTTTCCCCTATCGACATCATTCCATCAATACTCAGTACTCATATTTCAATCATCTACTGTATAATAACTTAGAATGCCCTACACAATACTATTTTCCTCTCACACTGCACCGCCTTCAGATTGCAGTCCAAGTTCAGACAACCTGCAATCTCGAAGGTGCTTGCCTACTTTACGGAGGAACCTACTTTACCTCAAACTATGAAATATATGCATTTCTACCCTGCAAATCTCTGCGCTACAAACCGGAAGTTCGAGGGTTCATTTCCCGATTTTATCATTGGAATTTTTCACTGACATAATCCTTCCGGCCGCACTATGGCCGTGGCTTCGCATTAGCCTCTAAAAGAAATAAGTACCAGGAATTTTTCCTAGCGGGTAAAGGCGGCCGGTGCGTAAGGCTAAAAACCTTACCACCTTCATGTACTGACTATCTTCAAGTCTTGCAGCCTCAACCTCTTGGAACCTTCAGAGGGTGTCCAAGCGTTTGCAGGGACTGATTTACCTTTATCCTGCAGATGGAGGAAGAAGCTTCGTGCGAAACGTTCCTAACCACCTAACAGACTATAAAAATTGTAATCTAGAAAGGCACGATGTAAGTTTCCACTCCGATTAAACCCAAGCTCTCATACGTTACCCTATTTAACCGAAACTTTCTTTTCGGGCGTTTCCAAAACAACACCACCGGCACCATAAACATAAGCAGAAGTGCGACACTGAATTACGAGCACACAGACCGTAACACGACGTCATAGTGTCGGCAGGGCTGCAGATCAACAGGCGCCACTTCTGTTGCTAGGATACAAATTACTGTCACATGACGTATGCAGGTTTAATCTCTGCATGTTGCGGGTAGACAGAAATTGTATCACAGGACTAGCAGCAGAAAAGCACCAGGAGGCAATCTGAGGCACTGCTGGAGTAACCAGAGGACATCACTATCACATTATAGGCAGAAAGTGACCCTGAATCAGTTCAGGTAGGGGAGAAAATAAGAGAAGAATCTGAAACAATTTGTGTTGGCACGCAATTATCAACATATATTTCAAGAAGTACAGTCGAACCCGGTTATAACGACATCAGTTTATGCGACAGTGCACCTATAGCGACAGATATTGTTTGGCACCAATAAATTTGTCACTGTTAACCATAACATTGTACTCCTCGCTTATAACAACGATCGTTTATGGCGACACAAAATTTTCAGTCCCTTTCATGGCGTTATAACGGAGTCCAACTGTATTCTAGAAGATAAAGATATCTTACACTCCACCAATGGAAGAGCGACGTACTTATGTTGAAGAATGCTAAGACAAAACCTCGAAAACTTTAACCTTTTGAAGTCTGACATTCATCTAAATTCTATGTAGAAAATTTCAGACCTTGTCTCACAGAGAACACACTCTATGCCAATTATAAAGACCAACTGGTTATTTCTTCACCCTGATGGATCTGACTCAGCTATCCCCGCTGTTTTAGCCTATTGCAAGGCCTAATCCTTCAGGATCATAAAATTTCATCACTTACGTTAGCAGGCTTCATTATCGGCTTATAATTTCACACGCCGCTTACTTTTTGAAATACAATCGAATTCGGTTACAACGTCATGAAACGGACTGAATATTTTATGTTGTTATAAACGAGTGTCATTATAAACGAGGAGTATAATGTTATGGTTAACAGTGACGAATTAATTGGTACCATAGGATACCTGACGGTATATACGAGTTGTCGTATTAACCGATGTTGTTATAACCGGGTTCTGCTGTATTTAACACCGCTACAGCTACGTGAGCTACAAATTCCAGTAGTTTTAACAAGCAAGAATATTGACTTCAGTGTGCACAAGATGTTAAGAAGTGAGGAGAAATGGGTGGTAAATAATACAATATTCCATCTGGCTGCAATGAAAGCGTATAAAAATCACTTCTGTTTTGTGCGATGCTTATATTTGCACAGTGCAACACTTCGTCCGTTATCTGATCAGAAAGCCGTTCAGCATGTTAAATTATGCAATTCACTAAGCTACAAATTACGTGTCATTCGCAGGAGAAAACATTAAATTGCTTTCTCTCAGTTTACAGAACTAACCCCTGTCAGGCGGCAGCCACCACACACCGAATAACAACTTCAGCAAAGAGTATTTGTAAGTATAAGGCTCTTGCGTGAATTGCAGTTTTCATACACACTAAAGCACTACTGATACTGCGCTCACAGCACGTAAGCAATGCTAATTGCATAAAATTACTCCTAACTTAGTAACTAACTAACTAACTAACTAACTAACTAAGTCACTAATCACCAACAAATGCACAAAGAGAGTTTTATCATCAATCGTAACACACTCCTACATGTTTCGACCCTGCTCGGTCATCTTCAGGTAGAACGTTTTTGTTATCGTTACACTAAGGTTGCACTTTATAGTTGAGTGAGAATGTGCTGTTGACTGTGTACTGCGTTGTTTTGGAGGCGTGAACTGTCTGCGGTCCCGGCCGGCAGGCCCGGACCGCAGAGAGTTCACGCCTCCAGTACACAGTCAACAGCACATTCTCACTCAACTATAAAATGCAACCTTAGTGTAACGATAACAAAAAAGTTCTCCCTGAAGATGACCCAGCAGGGTCGAAACATGTAGGAGTGTGTTACGATTGATGATAAAACTCTCTTTGTGCATTTGTTGATGATTAGTGCTTTTGTATAATATAGCGCACGGACATGGAACACATTAAATAACTAAGTAACCAACCAACTCCAGGAGCAGAGTCCATCTCGAGAATCTAACACATCCTCTGCCAGTCAAGGAATTCCCCGCATTTTATGGATCCAGAGGGTTCATTACCGCATTTACAAAAGCCCCCAACCTGTCCCTACCGTGAGCCAACTCAATCCAGTCCATGTCCCATCCCACGTCTTGAAGATCCATTTTAATATTATCCTCCCATCTACGCCTGGGTCTCCCAAATGGTTCCCTTCCCTCAGGTTTCCCTACAAAAATCCTGCATGCATCTCTCTTTCCCCAGTACATGTCACATGCCCCGCCCACCTCATTCTTCCCGTTTTGATCAACCGAATAATATTTGGCGATGAGTAAAGATCATTAAGTTCCTCTTTATGTAGTCTCTTCCTCTCCCCTGTCACCTCGTCCCTCTTAGGCCCAAATATCCTCCTCAGCACCCTATTCTCGAATACCCTCAGCCTTTGTTCGTTCCTCAGTGTCTGAGACCAGGTTTCACATCCATACAAAAGAACAGGCAAAATTATAGTTCTGTAGACCCTAACCTTGTGTTTTTGGATAGCAACCTGGAAGACAAAACATCCCGCACCGAATGGTAGCAAGCATTCCCCGACTTCAGTATGCTCTTAATTTTTTCATGAATGGAATTTTGATTAGTTAGGCTTGTTCGAATAATTATTCTTAGAGTATTTAGCAACGTTGGTACAACTGCACACGCATTGTCAAATTTATAATTACAGGAGAACTCGGTTATAACATCATGAAAGGGACTGAATATTTTATGGTGTTATAAACGAGTGTCGTTCTAACGAACTGGTATAATGTTATTGTTAAAAATGAGGAATTAATTGGTACCACAAAACACTGGCGTTATATAAGAGCTGCTCCTGAAACCATATCGTTGTAACTGGGTTCTACTGTATTTTATACAGGCCGTTACATTAATGCGTAGAGACGAAACAACGAAGTCAGCGTAGTTAATGGGACATGGATTGGACATGAAAGAAATCGTGACTCGATCTCTGGCTGGAAAAAGAAATGTTTCGCTGCTCCTAATTGCCCAGAGAGGCTATGGGACCTACCCAGCCCCCTGGTGGAAGAGGAACCAGATCTCTTTCCCCAGAATAAAGCAGCTGGGCCTAAAGCTGACAACTCACGTTCGCATCGTACCGAAGTTAAGAATTATTGGAGCTCTAAATCAAAAAATCACATTCCTTCATGGAATACACAGAGACTATATTGCACTTAATATGACGAGGTAAATATTTTACCTTATGTAAAGTTTCGAATCTTCATCACTGTTTGCAAGAGGAAGTTGCCCTGCAAAGATAAAGCCTCCTAACACTGTGGGAACAGATGCTGAGGTAAATGATAGCAACATATGTTTACCAAATATTGCCCCATGAGTCTGAGACAAGCTACAACAATTCTCAATCACAGCCATTTGCAAATTGAACATTGTTCCGTCTCTTAATGGTATCTGCTACACCTGTCTTTACTTCCCCATCCTTCACGCTTACGAAAAGAGATCGCCTATTTAGGCGACTTTCTCAAACGCTCAGTCTTCATCAGAGATCCATCACGGTCAAGCTTCAGATATGGAATAATCATGTCTCAAATTCCAATATAAATAACTGAGCTACGACACGAAAAGTATCGCTCCTATAGCCCTTTAAAATTTCACAGTACAGCCAATGACAGAGAGAAGGAGGCAAGTATTGTGCCTAAGCCACTGATGATTTCTAAGATTATGTAACGTGAACAGTATATCAATGAAATATGAGCAGGCCTATAGGTCATTGACGGAATGATCCTGAAAGGAGAAAACAGAATTGTAGGAAGCAAAATCTGTGACAGTACCACTTATGTCCACAATGAATTCACCGCAGTTTGTTTCATGCGCCATCTGCTTTAATACTGAAAACAGTATCTCTGTTTTATACATAAGGACCCAGTTCGTACCGCGTAGTAAACACTCTCCGTCTTGGTTATAAAAACCAGTCTGTTAATGCTGTATACGAAAGTAATAGCTGTTTGTTCAGAGATTTATACAAAACGCATAAACGCAATGTGAGCATCACGTAGAATTTTTGAATGTTAAAGCTGGCGATACGTAAAGTTACCGCTGGACTTTAAAATGTTAAGAATTATTGTCACAACGGACATGTTAAGGAATAGCTATAATTTGTTGCTAACATAATGTAAAAAAGAAACATGTAAGCATACCATTGCTATTTAGTAACATAAAATCATAACCAGCTAACTCAACGGACATATTAATTCATAAGGTCGTGAAGAAATTTCCCGATTTTATTAAGTCTGAACTTCATTACCCTACTGACATCAGCAGCAATTTGTAGCCGAATGTCACAGTTCGCAAAACCAATATCTATGAACTAATGACTCACATGTTCCTGCACTAGGATCATCATCAAGGATACTGCATTATATCGCATTTAATGAAAAAATAATCAGGTTTTTCCTTACCATAAAGTTAAAAACATAACCCCAATATACTAATATTAGATATTATATCTTCACAGCCATATATTTTAGAAACAATGGATAAGACTTTAAAAGACAAAGAGTGACCTCAATAATATATAAAAATTTATTTTGTACCGTGCAGTGGACACACTTGTTCCCGATAATAAAAATAAGTTCATAGATAAATAGTCGTCTTTTATTTTAAAAAGGTACAAAGTAAAGAGATAGGCCCTCAACTGTGTCAGAAAAATGTTTAATATGTGGAACTTACAGTACAAATACGGTTTGATAATTACACAACCTGCCACATATATAGCTTGTGGAACATACAATAACGAGTAGACTTTACAGACTAAACATCACGTGTAGTTTGTAAAACTGGAGAATCTCGAATATTTCAACTATTATGCAGCATGATAACAAATGATGCAAGACGCACTCGTGAAATTAAATCCAGAACTGCCATGACAAAAGCAGCATTCAACGGGAAGAAGACACTTCTCACCAGCAAAATTGATTGCAATTTAAGGAATAAAGTTTTAAAGAGCTAAATTTGGAGCATAAGATTGTATGGTGTTGAAAATTGGGCATTTCGGCAAATAGATCAAGCATAAGAGGAAAGCTTTTAAATATGGTGATGGAAAAGGATGGAGAAAATAATTTGGGCCGAACGTGTCAAAAATTAAGAATCATTACATAGAGTGAAGGAGGAAATGAATGTCCTACAAACGATACCAAGAAGGAAGGTCAACTGGATTGGTCACATCTTGCGTAGGAACTGCCTTCTAGAATACGTAATTGAAGGAAAGATAGAAGTGATGAAAAGACAAGGAAGAAGACATGGGCACACACAGGATGACTTTAAGAAAACGAGAGAACACTGAAAACTGATAGAGGAAGCACCAGATCGCACTCTACGGACAGTTTGTTTTGGAAGAGCCTATGGACTTATCGTGAAACAGACTAAGTAACGAATGGACTAATGTACAGTTTTTAAAACGTACGACAACCATTACGCTTTAGAAGTTACACAAAATATATAATTTGTGAAAAATACAGCAACCACTACGATTTAAATGGTTACATAAAAAATTACGATTTTGACACTGTAATTTTACCCAACCCACAATTTCCTTCACAGTCAGTACACTCAACCTAACCTTGCAGCCTCACATGTTCCTAGTTTAATATCATTAATATGATTCGTGGCAGGTTTCATGTGATTAAGCAGAAATAATTTTTGTTCTAAACACTCCACAGCACGGTAAGAAAACTGAAAACTTAATAAGCTTATACACGCTCAGAGCCTTTTTATACAAAAAACACTAATCACCAACAAATGCACAAAGAGAGTTTTATCATCAATCGCAACACACTCCTACATGCGGTCCCGCAGTGCAGGCCGGGACCGCAGAGAGTTCACGCCTCCAAAAACAACGCAGTACACAGTCAACAGCACATTCTCACTCAGCTATAAAGTGCAACCTTAGTGTAACGATAACAAAAAGTTCTCCCTGAAGATAACCCAGCAGGGCCGAAACATGTAGGAGTGTGTTACGATTGATGATAAAACTCTCTTTGTGCATTTGTTGGTGATTAGTGTTTTTGTATAATATAGTGCACGGACATGGAACACATTAAAGCCTTTTATCTTCAGCCAGCGACTCTGATTGAAACCGCACATCGTTACATTTAGTACTGTCATTCAACACGGCTGTTCCAGCCGCACAGGTTTACAGCAGCGCAGACAAACTCTTAGTGCATAAAGTACCTCCTTCATCAATAACATGAAAAGAACTTTCATGTCAAGAAGACAAAACGGATATATCAATTTCCATCAAACGAATAACAACTCAGAAAGTTACAGTAGCTTTTTAATTGCAATATATCAATTCAATTAACGCAAGTTTTAATTTAAATATTAATTAAACAGGAGCTGTAAGCTATTCCAATCAAGTACACACAATAAAAAAGGTACAAAATTCTGCTATGGCTGTAAACAAATAATTTCATGCGACTCTACATGCATCACTGAGCACGAAGCCACGTGTTTGTGAATTTACCATTGGAAAATACACCACACACGTACTCTTCGAGGGTTTAAAAAGAAACTTCCTGCTGGATAATTTTTTTGAGTTCGGTAACATGCAAAAAGGTCGCATTACATTTTACGGCTCTGTAGGAAGCAACGGCCCAAGAGGACATAAATTACAAATACTATTCGGTCTCCTTCATAGATGGCACTACATGCACGAGTACTTTCCTCAACTATATTCCCCTTCTCTTTACTCTATTATCTTGCTGAATTGATTTGTCACACAAATCACGTTCAGCTCAGTGATTGGATTGGGCTGGAAAAAATTTTGTCGTTTTGTTTATGATATGTTCTGCTTCTGATACCGTCACAGGTTTTACGTACATGCATGAAGACAGAAGGAACGCAGTTTCCCCATCCTTTAGAACACTTAGCAAATTCATAAGACAAAATCCTAAAGTTTTGCACATACTTATAATAAAGGCATATAAGTTAAGTCGAGGTACAGCTCCACTCATGCTTAACCTCGACTTTATAAGAAAGGGAACAGTCAACTTCACACCTCACCCCTTTTGTCACCGGGGAAAAAACGCCTTTACCAATTGAATAGGAGGCTGGGTGAGCACCACAGCCGCTCTGGATTTTTCTGGGATGAGGTAGATAAATTTCTCCTGGCGCAAATCGACACTCGGCTCGTTCTGTCCGCGGACTAGTCACTAAACGACTGAGCTATCCTGGTCCTTGTTCAGAAGCCTTACGTACAGGTATTTGTGTCGAAACCTTTAATTATAGAAAGTCAAAATTATTTTTATTCACAGTGACTATTATTTTGTATTTCAGGGCAGTATAAATTTAAAAAATATAAATTTTAATTATACCTGCACATGATTATGGTAGTAGAATACGTTTCTTACTAAGAATCAAATAATCACCGCATTGAAGCACCCAAAGCACCGAAGTGGAAGACTTCGCAAAAAAAAAAGCCACAAACACGCGCGCATTTGCGTCGTCATATTTGTGAGTTTTTATTCGTACATCCATCCACTTGCAAAAGCTCTGGATCCGCTAAAAGGATGTACTTTCCAGTGCGACAGTGGAGAGATTTACTGGAATCTTCGGACTCATTCCAACGTTTTCTACAACTGGGTAACAATAAAAGTGATAGCAATCATTGAGTTTTCCACGAGGGTGAGGTTCCCAGATTTCAAGACAGTCGATATATCAAGGTGGTAAGGCTGTCAGCCCTACGCACGGGTCAGCTTTACCCTCCAGGAAATATTCCTGCTACTCATTTCTGTTAGAGGCTGAGTCGACCCCAGGGCCATAGTGCGGCCGAAAGGATTATGTCACCATCGGGAACCTAACCCGCGACTTTTCAGCTTGCAGCGCAGTGCCTCAATCAACTGTGCCACCGCTTGCCCCACCGGGTAACAGTAATGGACACTACACAGTGCACATGCGCCTGTAAGTCCTTCTATGTTCATCTCGAACGTCACTAAGAAGCTTCGCGCTTCGGCCATTTTATTTCCTGGAAGAGAATTCCCCATATCATGCCTGGACGTTTTGGAGAAGAAAGGTGTCGGATCCCTGCCGGCAATCAAATCACGGGGTCCCGGTCGTCTGTCACTTACCGTAGTCACATTACCGAACGTGCTTTTGTAACAGGAAGAACAAATATTAGCCGTTTAACAGAACGTGTTAAGTAGCTTCTGCCGGAGAGGTTTCCAGTGCACTGAAATGTGTGGCCATGGATATCGTACCTTCAGCAATACCAGTTCACAGCATGCGTGCAATATGTTGGTAGCGGCACCAGGACTACCACTTAATGCAGTGTCCACAAATATTGCATCCGACGGTAAAATTCACTTATTTTGTAGATTATGAAAACGCTAAAATTAGAAGCCATAAAATTTTTATGAAGCTTTTTAGTCTGACTAAAAATAGTACAATTAACAACCAACTTTATGTGATTTTAAAGGGCACAAACCACGAATACACGTATAAATTCCACACTGAACAGTATTTATATGTTAGGAACTAGAGATATAGCGGTAGTGTCAAAATTGATTGACCTACACCAAAATGTGTATTCGTGAAAGGTGTCCAAAGAAATGTATAGCCGGGATCTACAACTGTGGGTACACAGTCGTTAATGTAATCACATGTTTAGTGTCACTGACATTAGAAACACAACCGAAAATAGGCGAAACTCTGCACGTTGTTTTATGTTGTCCGTAGCGAGCACGTGGTCGCTAAAGTTATATACAACCAAACCAACACGTGCAGACATTTGATAAAAATTTAAAAAAAAATGTTTACTTATAGACCCGACATGTTTCGGTGCTCCTGACGACAGTGCCGCGGAGCACAGAAACATGTCCGGTATATAAGTAAACAGTTTGTACTAAGACTTTTATCAAACGTGCGCACGTGTTGATGTGTTTGTATGTAATTTTCTGTCCGTTATTATTTGCATGTCCTTTAGGTGTGCATAATAAATCGTAGCATGGGTAATTCTAAAGCATCACAGAAGGCATTCAGATTTTTTTCACATATCTTGACTAGTTACACGCGCCGTCCTTCCTTGTTTTAATTAAACGGACTTTACACCTTCAAACCTCGATGTTACATGTAAACTACATCATAACTGGTTGGTAAACGAATTGTACAAGGCTTCACGAAAGGTGTAGAGCACATCCAAGCCTTATAGAAGATCCTTAGAAAACTTACATCTTTACTTCCTTCTATACCAGATGTCACCCTCCCTGTTCACTACTTCCTACTGGCTCTCAAAACTCCATTTCATTTTCGGTTCACGCCTGCCTTTTCTCCGCACATAAAAAATTATTGAACTGGGATCAGTGATGCACTGTCTTTACTGCCGGGCGACGGAAAAAAGTTAAAAAAACACACAAAAAACATAAAATAAATGTGCACTTGCGCATGCCATTGTGCTTAGAGATTGCAGTGATTTAAAGTAGTTAAATGCTGCCGTACACACAAGTTCAGTTACAGTTTGGTAAGTATGTATTTGCCGATCCCGGTAGCCGTGCGGTCTAAGGCGTTGGCCTGTGGCCTCTCGCTTGCTGCTACTGGGCTTTCGAATCCCACCGAGGCCATAGATGTCTGTCGCTTGTGAGTGTTGTGTGTTGTCACGTAGAGGTCTCTGCAAAGGGCCGATCACTCGTCCAGAGGACTCCTACAAAGCGTGTTGTGTCTGCGTGTGATCTCAAAACCTCGAAAAGGGGGAGGCCTAGGCCCACTGGGGGCTGTTGCGCTGTGAAAAGAATAGTATATATTTACATTATCCATCTACTTGTTTCAACAGACATGGAGTCATCTTTGCTTGTCGACGTGTAAAGCAGGTAAGTTTAACAACGACAGGCAATGTACCTATAACGCAATATCGAGGCAGGTTCGTGCAACCACTGTTGCTGTGGAAAAGCAGTAAGTAGCCGCTACGTATTCTGAATGTGTATCTGTAGCCTTAGTTATCCAGCATGCAAAGCGCACGCGCCACATTACACGTATATTTGCATCTGTGGCGTGTCTGGTTCTACCATACTTTTCAGCATTATCTTACAAACGGCATAGTTTTCGAAAAAAGAAAGAATGTTATTGAACACGAAGTGAGTGTTTTGATTTTCTCCACAACCCTTGCTAGCAGCATTTCTCATTCTAAGAAGAATTCAACGAGATGTTATGGTAAAAGTGCATAGGTCTCCACATAAAGTAAGCGTTATTCTTGTCAGATTTCAGTAAAACTTGAATTTTCCCTACAGATTATTGAAAAATACTCGAATTACGAATGTAATGACTATCCGTCCAGTGGGATCCGAACTGTTCCATGCGGACGGACAGACAAATATGACGAAGCTAATATTTACTTTCCGTAACTTTGCGAACGCGCCTAAAACTATATATAAGGCAAGACTAATTTAGAAATACGACTGGTCATTTAAAAATCCAGGTTTAAATTTAGAAATCATTAAGATTAGTACCTATACTGAAGATTCCCATTACAAACTTGCAGTTTTCCATACCGTGTACGTATACAAGGCGTGTTCAAAAAAAGACCGAACTTTTACTATAAAGACTTTATTGCTCATTTTACAACATTTTAAGCACTGTCCCCTTCAAGGCAGTCCCCTCTACTGGCGATACACCGTTCCCAACGTTTCTTCCATTGTTGGAATGCTTCCTGGAACGCACTTTCTGTGATCGCGCGCAGTTCTCTTGTCGCATTTTTCTGAATCTCCTCTATGGTTTGGAAACGACGTCCTTTCAAAGTGGTTTTAAGTTTGGGAAACAGCAAAAAGTCTGCTGGGGCTAAGTCCGGAGAATAGGGTGGATGGGGCACAACGGATATCTGATGTTTTGCCAGATAACTGCGGATGAGGAGCGACGCGTGAGCCGGCGCATTGTCGTGGTGCAACATCCAAGTTTGGTTTTCCCACAATTCGGGCCTCTTCCTGCGCACAGGATCCCTCAAACGCGCCAAAAAGTCCTGGTACAACTGTTTGTTTACCGTCTGACCACGTGGTACAAATTCATTATGGACAATGCCTTTGCAATCAAAAAACACAGCCAACATCACCTTGAACTTTGACCGACTCATCCGTGCTTTTTTTGGTCGAGGAGACCCTTTTCCCATCCACTGCGACGATTGCATCTTGGTTTCAACATCATAGCCATAAACCCACGTCTCATCTCCTGTTATGATGTTCTTAAGGAAGTTTTCATTACTACTTGCATTGGCAAGCAGTTCCTGACTGATATCAACACTGTTCTCTTTCTGATCGTCAGTCAACAAACGCGGCACGCATTTTGCACTGACACGACGCATCTGAAGTTTTTCAGTCAAAAATTGCTGGCAAGATCCTATGCTGATGCCCACTTCGTCAGCAACTTCTCGGACAGTTAAACGACGATTTCCACGAATCACAGCACGAACTCTCTCGACATGGTCGTCGTCTGTTGATGTGGAAGGTCGTCCAGACCTGGGATCTTCACCGACCGATATTCTGCCCTCTTTAAAACGCTCAAACCACTCACAGCACTGCGTTCGTCTCATACAGTCCTCCCTGTATGCTTGGTTAAGCAATTGAAATGTCTCTGTAAAATTTTTACCAAGTTTGCAGCAGAATTTCACACACACACGTTGTTCTTCAAGCTCTTTCATTGTTACTTTGTCACTAATCCGTACATCTAACATATAGCTCCCCTAATATAGATCCCCTGAGGATGACGTAATATGCATCGAAACATGTCGGGAACTGTTTAAAAATCTACTGTATAATCTTTCAGTGTAGGAGTTTGTAAAATAGTATATGTTAGTTTTCCATTACAGTTTGTGTGTTGCCCTTTTTATGAAACATTTATTTATAAACGTCTTCAATCCTCTTACGCATCGAGTCCCTGTAGCTGATTATTTCATGCATAGTAAGTGGGACAACATTATGTTTAGGTGTTTACGGGCGTTTCGGGCGGACCTCTTTCCTTCATCACGAGGCGCGATGTATGTTTTAACTCAAGCGCTCAGTTTATCTTAAAGATGTTTGATGAAATGCGACGTGTTACTGAGTGTCAATCACGCTGACTTACTTCGCAATTACAGCACATTCTTTTGTAGCAAACCAAGTGACGCAATCTCAGCAGACCTTGCTCTGTCCACAGTACTGGTCACACAATAATAAGCATCCCTTACCGGAGTCTGAAGCCGCTTTAAAAGGGGGTAACATCTTGATACGAAACAAGAAGTTTAGTGCGGCAGCTAACTTCACCAGTGAGGGCACCGAAGTTTTGTATCGCAATAGCTCTCAAGCAACGCGGCAAGTAGCCGTATTTCGCAGAACACAACAGCAGGCGATATAACACTAGTGGAGAGAGATATAGCACAGAAGGGGGCTGTTGTTATAAGCAATATCGCTGCTACTCTAGTCCTGGCCCTACATGCTACGTCATCTTATTACTCTTCCTGCTGCAAGACTTTTCATCTATGGCCAGCAAATATTTTCTGTAAAATTGTACCTCTTTCCGTGTAATCCTAACACACATCCAGTTTAGGACTGTCCAATAAACACTCTTGGTACTTTCTTGAAAGTTTCAGGTTTTAAATGTAGGCTGCCCAATTGGCAACACAGCCCGAGCTCTGGCTTGCTCTTCCTCAATCAGTCCAGTCAAGTGGCAAAGTAGTAGCTAGCTCACATAAGACACAGATCGCTTAGTTTTATCCTTCTCTAATTCATTATTCTCTCATTATAATCAAATCCGACGCTATATTATGGGCTACTGACAGACATTAAACGAAAGGATGCAGCAAGTATGAAGTCGTCCCTGTGAGTCACCAGCAAACATCAGAGCACTGTGCAACAGCAGTGGGTATAGTTGCGTGCACTTTTATCTGCTTCAGGCTATAAGACGGGCGTTGAAGAGGTCAGCTTCACCTCGCTGCCATATTTACTCCCGCGCAAATAGCCCCTGATACCTACTGGGTAGGAAAATGTTCCTTGGGAATTGGTATCCACCAAAAAGGTCACAGGACGTCACAACTCAAAAGCCCATAATGTAAATTCTTAATAAATTTCACAGGCTAACGAACTGATTAACTACCGGCCTATCTGTCTGTCTGTCTGTCCGTCCGTCCGTCCGTCTGTCTGTCTGTCCGTCCATCTATCTATCTATCTATCTATCTATCTATCTATCTATTTATCTACATAACCATCCATCCATCCATCCATCCATCCATCCATCCATCCATCCATCCATCCTTCCATCTGTTATCCAACTCCTTAGGGAACAGCCCTTCTTTAGAAGCTAATATTTTCTCGTACAATCAAAAACTTCCCCCCATTATAAGAAACCGGAAGATGTACTGCCACTTACACAAAAGTCGACCAATGGTCCCTTCCCTGAGCCAGATGAATTCACTGCACACCCTATTATCCTGTTTAAGATTCATTTCAATATTATCTCCCACATAAATTTCATGTAACTACTGCGTAGAAGATACCAGGACATTTTAAAATTTGAACTGATATAAGAAATGTGGTGCACTGGAAGAAACGTTTTGTGTATTATTCTAAGTTATCACTAATTTCAAGTTTCAGCACGTATATAATATCACCTATTGCTAACCGCTGTGGTGTCGCGTTTTTGGTCTCATACGTACCAAACACATCGCTTCTTGCGTTAAACTGTATATGATTCGTTCGCAAATATATATATATATATATATATATATATATATATATAGTGCTTTGGCTGGAAGGCCAGGAGATCCAATCCCGATAGAGGCGAAATTTTCCGTACCCTTCCAAACCGGCTCTGGGCCCAACCAGCCTCTTATACAATGGGTACCGGGTGTCTTTCCCTGGCGCAAAGCGGAGGGGGCGTGGCGTTGGCCACCCACCGCATCTACTGCAGAGGTTAATGAAAAAGTACAGCTATATCTGTACTCCATCTCTTGGTCTTCATGGCCTGTTCTTGCGTGACCTTTGCCTTCTTTCTTGCTTTCGTAATTCTTTACGCATCAGGCCGTAATAATTTTCTAATTACTGCTACTGAAAGAGCAGAAGGAAAGAGGGGAGGCAAAATAAAACAATCAGAACATGTTAAAAACTGTCACCCTTCAATAACAAGACCGGCCGTAATTATCACAGTATGGAGAAAATTTTACTTCATCTCTAAAAATAAGAACATTCTAAAGAAAGTTTTCTCGATATTTCTAGTACGGCGGGCAGCTTATAAAGTTTAGATTCTGCTGGTTTCCTCTCCAAAAATGACACAAACTCGCAGACGCCTGCGGCGCAACTCGTGTTAACAATGGCCGCAATATTTACAAATAAGAAACAAGCTTACTTTTAAAACCCTTTATTAAGGCAGTGTAAAAATTTAAAAAAACTTTACTTTTCTACTAGCAATGAGAACGAAACTAAGATTACGGAAGCCCAGAAGGAAAAGAAAAATAACTGTATTTTCCACTACGTATCGCCCTCTCAACTCGCCGAACCCTCAGGCACAATTCGCACAGCCGCAGACGAGAAAAGGTCCTCAAACGGTTAACGATCACAAAATAAGAATTTAATTTTAATTCTCATCTCTAAGAAAATATGTCGGATCTCCTTACAGCTAAGAAATTGTTTAAGATATGGACAGGAACCCCCGCTATTTATTCTGAGGTTCTCATCGAAAGCCACCCGCCAAATTCTGGGGCACTGGAGGCAAAGAATCTGGACACGGAATGGCCAATGACCACACAACCACGAAATATTTGAAAGGTTTCAAACAAATATCCACCTAGACACACCTGCTCTTGATGTTTGAAACTCGGAATGTGTTGGTGTTAATGTTTTACACGCTTATTCTATGGGTAATATGTCTGTACAGAGATATTACTCTTGGAATAAACACCGGATACCACAACCGGGGGTCTTCACCCTACCAAACTAGGAGTGATCAGCAATATAGGTGTTTGGAGACAGACTTTTATATAGAGTCGAACCTCGTTATGACATCGGTTTACACGACACCTCGTCTATAGCGTCAGATATTCTGTGGTGCCAATTAATTCCTCACTGTTAACCACAATACTGCACTCGTCGCTTATAACAACACCCGTTCATAACGACACAAAATATTCACTCCCTTTCACGACGTTATAACCGAGTTCGACTTTTTTTATAATTTATGTATTGACATACTATATTTTAATATGAAACGCAAAATTTAAACTATATAAAATTCGTTTCGTAGTCCTTCCCTCTTCTACCTACTCACAGTAGGTGTCGAGGTTATTTGTTTATTCCCACTTGATCACACTCAGACACACACCACAGTCGGTAGGATACCTCTGAACGAGGGATCGGCCCGTCGTAGAGACCTCTACCTGACAACACAGACAGACACAAGAGACAAACATCCATGCCCCCGGTGGGATTCGAACCCACGATCCCAGCAAGCGCTCGGCTGCAGACCCACGCCCTAGACCGCGCGGCCACTGGGATCGGCCTGTATATATAGCAATTACTGCTCTAAATAATTAATATACCCATTACCGTTCACTGACACAGTGTACGCTGCGCACGTCTGTGAAGAGTGACTCCCTGATGATGGTTGTGAAGGTTGGCCGAAACACGTAGGAGTAAAAAGAGTTATTGCGAAGGAGTTGGTAATAAAAATGTCATATGTGTTGGTCGTTGTTCCTTTTAGGAACAAAATTCGTAACAGCATAGGAACAGTGTTTGTGTAAGTTGCAGCCGTCAAATATAAAAGTTGAAGGAAACAGGAAAATTGGTTGTGTGTTGGTGGACAGATATATTCAGAAATACGGTTTGAACAGCCGAGTTTAAAAAATTTCCCGCTTAATTTCAATGCTTAACGTGATTCAATTTTTTCTGAACCCGATGTAATTTGTGAACAGTAACAAGACTCACTCACTTCGTTCTCAATCCGTTCATATTCGATGAATATTATAGTTTAATTAGAGATGATTAATATTTAAATGTACGCCATTTAATTTCATGGCGAAACGAAGTTACTTCAATTACGCTTTGTCATTTACAACCTCACGCTCGAATTAACCAAGTTAAAATTAATTTCACCTGTCCCGCCACCAGCCATTCTGGGGAGGTCAAAGTAAAATTTTGCATGAATGAGTCAACAATCGCTCATAGGACTGCCCGCTGAACTTCACATAATGACAACGAATTCCAGTAATAACGCCAAGATGCTGCACTGCTAGCATATTCCAAACAGTCCGGTCAGAACAGACTTAAAAAATTAGCGACCGCATTTTATGACAGAAAATTTCGTGGTATAATAACCGAAATACGTCAGAAAATTGTGTATATATTCTATAGTTACAAAAACACTAATCACCAACAAATGCACAAACAGAGTTTTATCATCAATTGTAACACACTCCTACATGTTTCGACCCTGCTGGGTCATCTCCAGGGAGAACTTTTTTATCGTTACACTAAGGTTGCACTTTATAGTTGAGTGAGAATGTGCTGTTGACTGTGTACTGCGTTGTTTTTGGAGGCGTGAACTCTCCGTGGTCCGGGCGTCCACTGCAGTGCAGGCCGGGACCACGGAAAGTTCACACCTCCAGTACACAGTCAACAGCACATTCTCACTCAACTATAAAGTGCAACCTTAGTGTAACGATAACAAAAGTTCTCCCTGGAGATGGCCCAGCAGGGTCGAAACATGTAGGAGTGTGTTACAATTGATGATAAAACTCTCTTTGTGCATTTGTTGGTGATTAGTGTTTTTGTATAATATAGTGCACGGACATGGAACACATCAAATTCCATAGTTACTTTTAAACTTCCTCAATAGATAGCTTCACAGCGAGTACCGTAACATGAAACATATTCCGTGAGATCAAGTAGATTTTCTATGCAAATTCCTTTCAATAGGTAAGCAAAGTAAACACACAAAAATCGGTGATGTTCGTTAATACAGTTTTTAAAATCCCGTTTAATGAACTTCGCAAAATAAAAGTTGTGCCTACACATACGTTAACATTTTTCATACGAGAAGCTACATTACGTGTTTCGAAAAATAAAACTGATAATCTAGACTGCTATGCCATTAATTAGAAAGCGAATTTAATTTTCATGTGCACACCTGGAGCAAAACCCGTAATTTTCATGAAACAGGAGCTGAACATTACTGTAGGGGTTGAAACTATTATCGCACACAACAAAACCCACGTTATATAAAAATATATCTTTGTAGCACATTTGTAAAAAAATGCCTGAATAACATTAACCTATATGAAATTAGATCTTTGTTCTTCTGGAATGTTACACAGCGTTGATTGGTAGTTACTTCGCGACGTTTCGAGACAAAATATCAGATCCCTTCTTCAAGGGTCAAAGAGTCCAATTATGGAAATAACCAGAGTGCCTGACCCGTGATAATGCGACCGATACGTTCTCCCGAAACGTCGGTAACTATCTACCAATCAACGCTTTGTAACATCCCATAAGAGCTAAGATCTCACACCGCGATGGGCCCCTGAATTCATACATCAAATTACATGTACTGAAAGTTACCACAGTGCTGTACTACAGTGTAAGCACAGAGCAACTCTTCACCTAAAATTAGTCATTTCATCTGGTGTAACTGACAGTTCGTAAACACAAAAGCAGTTAACGCCACTTTAATGGCTGACCGTTCATCAGACGTCAAATTATAACGTATTACATTTAAAAAACTTCAAGGAAAAAATTTTACTAAATTTTGACACTTTGTGACCATTTACGTACGCAAGAAGTTACACCACAAAAACTGTATTTATTGATTAAAGACCCAACAATTTTCGGCTATCCGCTATTATCAGGGATCATATATCATCTAATGGAAGGGTTTTACAGACCATAAAATTAGTTAATTTAAAAGTTAAAATGTAAAAAACCTGTACAATACAAAAAAAGTTGTACACAGGGGGGAGGTTGAGGAGTTGTTATTTAAGTGTTTATGAAGGGTCATGTATCCACATGTAATGCCTAATGCAACATAATTAATTATCTGATTCTCTCCCCATTACGCGTCATTTGGACGTGTAGTGTAAATTAGGTAGCATCCACAGTTGTACTTAAAAAGTGATGAATCTCGTCCTTGAAGAGTGAAACCCGTAGCATATATTACACTAGTAAAAACAAATTTTCGACTCCATGCAGTGCGAGGCCACTTACGTGATTTGTTTCTTCGTACGTGTAAAACATTAAGTAGTAATTCCGTGCACCAATATTGAATGACAATGAGATTGTTCATAAAATGTGTGTATCCTATCAATCGCTGTATTAAGTACCAACTAAATGCAATCTATTAACCCTTTAAAGACGAAGCCTGTGTGTTTTATATAAGGACTCAGTGCGTACCGCGCTGTAAACACTCTCCACTTCGGTTATAAAAACCAGTCTCTTAAAGTTTTATAAGGCAAAAGTTGCTTTTTGTTCTGAGATCCGTACAAAACACATAAACGCAATGTGGGCACCACGTAGAATTTTTTAATGTTAAACCTGGTGCTATGTAAAGTTACCGCTAGGCTTTAAAAGGTTAAATATATCATTATTTTATTTCACATTACTCCAACATGTTTCGACGTTTTAACTGTCATCCTCAGGGGAGTGCACCAAAGTCTTTTCTAATGCTAGTAGGACCGATGTGTCGTATTGATTTGCTGCTTGTCTCTTCGGTAGGGTAGCACAAAGTTCTTAGTTGTTAAAACACTGTACTTCACTGTGGGTAGCACTGGGCATCAATAGTTAAAACACTGCTTTTGGTCTGTTAAAAAGTTGTTTAAAAGTTAAAAATTTGTGATTTGTTGCACTAACATAATTTAAATTGATAAAAATAAGCTCTTTCAGATAGTTGTACCGTGACATTAGTTTGCACGATAAAGTCAGACGTGTGGCAATATCGAGTTGCGGTATCACACCTGTAAATAAATAATATTTTTAGAATAATTACCCTACAGTAAGGGTCTTCATAAGATCTTTCATATATCAATTCAAAATGAAGTTAAAGTTGAGAATCACCCTGCTGCCTGTGCCTGTAGCGTGTGTGGTGCAGTCGCTGGCAGCCGTCTGTATATCCTAATTAAAATTCACAGGAAGGAGGTATATGGAACGAACCAGACCAAGTCGCATACTATGAGAAAGAAATAAAGTATAAAGCAAATGAAGAAATATAGAAACGGAAAACGGAGACAATGCACGAAGGAGGAGATGAAAGGGGAAAAGGCGGTGATGATAATGATGATGATAACGTGTATTCAAAATTACACTAAACCTTATTGTTTTTGGACACTAGACCCTTTCATTAAGCTTTTAGTGACCACGCGGAAAGCCATTATACATTCCCAATATGGCTGCCGTCACTTGACCACCTCGTTTAGAGTTACTCGTTGCAGTTGTTTCTCTATTAATTAACACTAAAATTCAGTCCATATACTTTTAACAAACAGACCAGTCAATTTTTACAAATCTCTGTTGTCAGTATAATGCGTGGAGCATCTCTTTATACTTTCTTGAAGCATCTTACAAATTACAGAAAGTATTTACAAACTTTAATTTTCAAAGTACTTCCATTTTAGTCAGCACATTACAAATACAGAACACATGATGTCTAAATAATTAAAGCAACCTACATTTTTGAATCCATTTATGGGCTAGTAATTATTACCTAATGCAACAGACATGTAAACAGATCTGCATTTATACGGCCGCATGCATTTATAATTAATATCATATCAAATATCATACCAATGGTTAAAATTATCATCCTTTGTCCCGGGGTTATGTTGGTAAGGGAAATGAAGAGAAAACGCGTAATGAAAATGTTTTCTACTGTAAAATGTTTTGGTTATAAGAGATTTCCTAATGAAATATGCCTAAAACACTGAAAAGTAAAAGCAAGACCTAATGTTTAACATAAACCACAAATAATTTTCTTTTTCCAATGAGCAACAGCCCCTAGTGACACAGGGCGTCCTCATATCGAGGTTTCACGATCACACTCCGACACGCCACACTCGGCAGGACTCCTCTGGGCGAGTGATCAGCCCGACGCAGAGACCTCGGCCTGATAACACACAATTACAAGAGACAGCTATTCATGCCCAGATCCGGATTCGAACCCGCAATTCCAGCAAGCGAGTGGCCGCACACCCACACCTCAGACCACGAGGGGACCGGGATCGGCAAACCACAAATCATAATCCATTATGTATATATTATAAATACATGAAATTCCACATTAAGTGGCTCCATGGTCTCAAATGCAAGGCTTTTAATCAGTTTACGGGCGCAGCCGGCGTCAAATTATGGCGGAAGCCTGAAAAATATATTGCAGCTAACAAGAAACAGCCTTCAGGGTTTTGCGGCATCGCAGGCTTCTTGCGTCTCCTCACAGCAAAAAAATCCAGAATGCAACGCGCGTGACAAGATAGGAGCATGTAGTGTATAGAAGAAGATTTGTAAATTGACATCTGATCACTCGCATGATACCAATAACTTTGTTATATTCCTAAGTGGGCCCATAAATTCGTTCACAACAGGAATAATAGCAAAAATACTGTTTCTAAAATACTTCACAACGTATCGACGCCCTCTGGCCGTTCGTTGGTTTCCCTAGCTGTTGGCACAGAGATGTTTTTCCTTTATTTCTCTAACTACCGATACACAGTAGCTCTTATGCAGCTGGCAAACGGCAGATGTAGTTTGCTTCCCCAGCTAATGATACACTGTGTGTGTTGCCTGATTTCCACAACTACTGGCACAAAGTAGACTTTGCTTGTTTTCCCTGTCGACTGGTAAGTAGTACCTAGTCCTTTATTCTTCCGCCTACCGGTATACAGTAATTATTCATTTACCTAAGTACTGGCACAAAGTAGCTGCTGCTTCATTTACCGGACTGCCGGTACGCAATACCTCTTTTATGGAACTCTCCGACTACCAGTATGATTTACCTCTTTTATGAAACCCTCCGTCTACCGGTAGGCCATAACACTTTTACGGAGCCTTCAAACTACCGGTACGCAGTACCTCTATTATAGAGCCCTACTACTACTGGTATGTAGTACCTCTCTTATGAAGCCCTCTAATTACCGGTATGCAGTACCTACCTCTTTTATGAAGCCCTCCGACTACCAGTACGCAGTACCTCTATTGTAGAGCCCTCCAACTACCTGTATGCAGTACCTCTTTCATGGAGCCCTCCAACTACCTGTATGCAGTACCTCTTTCATGGAGCCCTCCAACTACCTGTACACAGTACATATTTTATGGAACCCTCCAACTACCTGTACGCGTACCTCTTTCATGGAGCCTTCCGAACACCGGTACGCAGTATCTCGTCTATGGAGCCCTCAAACTACCGGTACGCAGTATCTCGTTTATGGAGCCGTCAAACTACCGGTACGCAGTATCTCGTTTATGGAGCCCTCAAACTACCGGTACGCAGTATCTCGTTTATGGAGCCCTCAAACTACCGGTAAGCAGTATCTCGTTTATGGAGCCCTCAAACTACCGGTACGCAGTATCTCGTTTATGGAGCCGTCAAACTACCGGTACGTAGTACGTGTTCTTAAGAGCACCACAACTACCGATCAGCAGCAGCAGTAAGATCTCGCTCTCCACCGCTCAGATATTTCAAAACCTACTACAAACCTGACACCTCCATCTGCCTTAAAACGCATTAAAGTACATGCAGAGGACAATACTATGTGTGAAGACCAAGATAGGTTAAATATGCGAGTAGCAATTGTCAGTTCGCAAGGGAAAGCTTCTTACACTGAATAACACGGACTGGGTACTCCACGGATTTATATAAAACTCAGTGTCTGATGTCAGTAGCTAAGGTCCTTGGGGTCCAGTACCATTAAGTTCAAACGCAGATCTCAGAATGAAGTGATTTTAAGTTTTACGACTGAAGAATACTGCCGAATGTCAGTACGTATTTCCTTCATTAGGCAGCAATGGAAGAGTGACTCACAGACAGCTATACCGTTCCGTCACAGAATGAGAGTTAAAGAAATGTCACATGAACCGCTTTTCTGCCTTAGGCTTCGATTGTTCTGTAAAAGTTTTAAAAAGACAAAGTGTATTATCATATACTGCGCCTATTATTTTGGTTTCTGTGGACTCATCTTTCTTCGAAGTAGTTGCTAATCATCATCAACACAACTACATCTTATGTTTCATCAGACGAGTTACGCGGCTAGATGTTTCGACCATTAGGTTGTCAGGTTTGGAAGTCGAAAAATGTAGCCGTGTAACTCGTCTGACAAAACATAATAAATGTACGTGTTGATGGTGATTAGTAATTACCCTCTAATACACATAACAAGAAGAGATGTCCAAGGTAAATAACATCTTTAATTGCTTGTTTCGTAGCCAACTTCCGCGGTTCTCGAAGCTTCTTTCCATTTCTAAAGCTAAAACAGGACACATATCAAACAACATCAGATGCTGTTTTAAGTAATGTAATATTATCAGTAGCGTTACAGTAACAGAAGAAGTAAACAGACACAGCAACGGTAAATATGTATAGTGCAAAATATGTAACTTTAACGGGGCCTAAACCTGCACATATTGAAGTAGACAACCAATTACTCGGCAAATATTGGACGTTTTAAAAATAGATTTAAGATCACACAAAAAAGAAAAAATTAAGGTCATTTTAACGTTTTTAATTCGAAACCAATACGCTAAATTTTTAAATTATGAATTACACACCACACCGTGTTAAATGACACATCACCAAAATTACAAGTTGATTGTAATTTATATTTTACATCTTTTGTGAGGTCACACAAAAATTTACATTTTTACATTGAGTTTTAACTTTTTATAAATAAACACCTGATAATGATAGGCTATACCGAGAAATCTAGTGCTTGAAAAAATAATAATAAACAGGGTTGTGAGAGACGGAATATGTAGTGTTATTTATGCCAGTATGTTATATTATTCCCTTCTACCACTCAAATTATTGTTCTTGAGTAGCACAGAGTGTGTTGGATGTGTCAATTTTGACTCCGCAGTAGGATTAAGTCTTATTTATGGTGGAAATACATCAAGAGACAAATTGTGGTTCATACCACAACTCCTTAACAAAAGTTTACAAGCACTGAGACCGACAGTTGCTCGGTTTTATTATTAATGCTAATTAAAGATCTTCGAAACACTGACAGCCCATCCTTTATCATGAGGATTTCTGATGACGCAGCTCAGGTGGGCGAGATTACTAAAACGACTGAGGACTACAATTCAGAAACTGAATTTACACAGACCTTTTGCACATACATTTTCAAACTTTCCCACTTTCTCTTCGAAGCCTTAACTGTCAATCTCCAGATTTGAAAATCCTTCACTGCTAACAATTTACACTCGTTATATTACCTACCCCGTTCCCAACATTTTTGTCGCAATATAGGACGCGTGTTGTTTTGAATGTAAAAAGTACACTCGCACGTTCAAGAAATATTTGCTACGGCTCGTCCCATAAACCTCTGTCACCCCATCTGCCTTCTAAAT
Source organism: Coptotermes formosanus (assembly GCA_013340265.1). Classification (NCBI taxonomy): domain Eukaryota; kingdom Metazoa; phylum Arthropoda; class Insecta; order Blattodea; family Rhinotermitidae; genus Coptotermes; species Coptotermes formosanus. Next base: position 162,602 of record BLKM01000072.1, read on the forward strand.
CATGAAGATTAAAACACAGAGAACGCTCGTTGTTTTATGTGCGCGTGAAACATGGTCTCACATATAAACGAAAGAAAATTTTCAGAGGGTTTTCGAGAACAGGGTGCAGAGAGAACTGCACGTACCTAAGAAGAACGAAGTAAGAGGAGATTGAAGAACGAGTAAAGCAAAAATTTCTACTCAAAACGGAATAACGTTCGTGTGTCTAAGATCAGGAGGGTGAGATGGGCAGAGAATGTAGCAAGCACGGGGCGAAGAGACATGCATACAGAATATTAGAGGAGTAACCTGAAAGAAAGAGGCCACTTGGAAGATTGTAAGATAATAAAATGTATCTTAAAGAAAGAGACTCGGATAGCATATGCAGGATTTATCTGGCTCAGGATAGGAACAGTGGTGGGATGAGAATTCCTTCTTCTGGGATATGTCGCTGCGTCGGTGGGTGATCAGATCCCGCATTTTATAAGAACCGCAGTTCTTCATCTTGAAAGTTTGGCGCTATAAATATGGTTGTCAACATTCGAATTTCATGAAATGCGAGAATTCCTTGACTACCTGAGAATACATTAGCTTCTCTAGGAAGACTCCGCTCCATGCAGCCAGTTACTTGGCAGTCAGATGGGTTTTGATACGACGTAGATCAGTGACATGACAAGTTTCGGAAACATGTGCTGCCCCCACCTTTAGGGTGACGGAATTACGAGCCTTCAGACACCGAATCGATTAGGAGAAGGGGTGGGTCGAATAAAAAATGGGTTGCATGGTACCTGGCCAATCAAAACCTGGAACAGGGAGGATTCAGGCCAAAAGGAATTTGAAAAATGTAACGTTGAGGAAATCAAGATGCTGAAAGGGTCTGGAACGTCGGTGTCAAGCCAGTGATTTACACGCTGTCAAAACTCAGAGGTCGATTACCTGAAAATTGTGCACGTAAAATACCCCAAAACCTATAAATATATATATATCATCCACCTCATTTAACATTATACGCCATTAGATTAATACTAAATTTTGTAACTACGTGACATAATACTTATATACAAAGCAAACACATAATGTAGAGGTAATATATATCCATCCTTCACAAACTGCCTCTGCGAATCTAAACAATTTGAGTAGTCTTGTGGTGGGCGAGGTGTATAAGAAAAATTAGCGCCTTAACCTTTTAAAGCCTAGCGGTAACTTTACATACCACCAGGTTTAACACTCAAAAGTTCTACGTCGTGCCCACATTGTGTTTATGTGTTTTGTACGGATCTCAGAACAAACAGCAACTTTTGCCTTATAAAACGTTAAGAGACTGGTTTTTATAACCGAAGTGGAGAGTGTTTACAGCGCGGTACGCACTGCGTCCTTATATAAAACAGATACGCTTCGTCTTTAAAGGGTTAATCAAGCTGGGGTCTATACCGGTCCAATATAAAATCAACTGTACTTGGCGACCAACTCTAATTTCAAGCATTTCCTTAAAACCACTTTACATATTAAAACACTGTAACAGGACGCACAACGTAACGTCATCACAGTGTACTACATTCATCACCCACTGAATACGTGGCTGGATGGGTCCCACATCCGATCTAGAATATTCGAAAAATTGATAAACCTCTCTCCGCAACCGGAAAAGCTTATAAGAGTATTTTTGTTCTGTTTTCCAGCCGTCAGCGTAGTAACTGTACGGATTATGCTGCCGCGGCTACAGCTTTACGAAATAATTAATACAGGGACGACGTTTCGGTCGAGTAAGTAGAAATCCCACTATGTATTCTGATGATACCAGGTTTAAATCTCTGTAAGACTGGCTCTTCTGACCAAATTTCTTTGCAATTTCCTCCATGCAAATGCCGATATAACACCTGCAAAGAAAAAGCTCACTTCCATTTTCCAGTTAATTGTTCACTGGCCGTCCCACTATTCGATGCCACGAAACGAAATGTTTAAAGCGTCAATACGAACGACAAAATTAAAAACTGAAAGCCGAAAAGTGTACTTGATGCAGCGACGAGACTATAAGATAGAAAACCGTGGAATCATGTTTCGATTACGGACAGAAGTAGAGATTATTCTCCTCCACACACGGTCCAGAACGGCCCTTGTTAACCCCCAACCTCCTCTTCAAAGCGAACCGGAGACGCTTTGATGGGCGGTACAGCTGCCGGGATATGAACTCGCTATTTTGTCCAAACAGTTTCAATATTACACAAAAACACTAGTTTTATCATCAATCGTAACACAGTCCTACATGTTTCAACCCTGCTAGGTCATTTTCAGGGAGAACGTTTTTGTTATCGTTACACTAAGTTTGAACTTTATAGTTGAGTGAGAATGTGCTGTTGACTGTACTGTGTACTGGAGGCGTGAACTCTCTGCGGTCCCGGCCTGCACTGCAGTGGAGGCCCGGACCGCAGCGAGTTCACGCCTCCAAAAACAACGCAGTACACAGTCAACAGCACATTCTCACTCAACTATAAAGTGCAACCTTAGTGTAACGATAACAAAAAATTCTCCCTGAAGATGACCCAGCAGGGTCGAAACATGTAGGACTGTGTTACGATTTATGATAAAACTCTCTTTGTGCATTTGTTGGTGATTAGTGTTTTTGTATAATATATTGCACAGACATGGAACACATTAAGTTTCAATATTAAGAATGAATGGACCGGCAGTTCAAATTCTTACGCCTTCACGGCGTGCACAGAAACGACTCTGCTTTCGCTTTACTTTGTAATTAAACGGCAACGATTAATTATCTTAGTTTTCTACACAGGGTAGAAGTAAAGCGTACTTCATACCATGTGCGTCACCTTGACTTGATCGAAGCAGCGTCCGATTCAACCGCCTGAGTGCAGGAAGGAAAATCCACTATTTTTGAGGAACTATAAGGAGTTACACTTAGTTCCCGATTAAAGCTATAGAAATTAACCCTATGTTCTCTTTACGTCCCCCAACAGCCCCACTCGGGCCTAGGCCGCCTCAGTGTTGGTGTTTCAAAACCACACACAATTAGACACACACCCGGTAGGAGTCCTCCGAAGTAGTGAACAACCCGCCGTAGAAGCCGCTACCTACAAAACACCCAACACACGAATAGCCGTGTCCTCAGCGGGATTCGAACACGTGATCCCAGCAAAAAAGCGGCCTCAAACTTTCGCCTTAGACCGCACAAACACAGGGATCGGCATTAAACGCGCTTAGGGACAGCAAATAAAGATCAACTCTCTATTTATTTTCAGTATTATGACGACATACGGAAATAATTTCAGATACCCCTTAGTGTACAGACCGATTTGTTTTGTGCTTCGACTTTAAACAACATGTGTCTGCAGTAAATAGACGTCTAAGGCTACGTCAAATATCCAATCGCATTACTGCAAAATGTCAGACCGGCCGGGATGCTCCATTCAATCACCGCTGACTTCAGCACCCTCTAATGGCCACAATATTAATGACATAAATGTTCTTTTTATTGACTCGCCATATTTCGTAACGCGACACATTAAACTCGCCACGAAATTTAATACGTGTTAAACAGTTCGCCTTGACAGTTCTCCACTTACGGTTACACAAATAAGCCATATATCACGCTAATTTGAAAACTGTGTCAGTTTTCTTGCAGACATCCCAATGAAGTCCACTATTTTTTGTCAGTAAGAGGGGGGCCAAGCTGATGGTAAAAGTTTTTGCATTTTCCACAGCAATTTGTTATGGATGTAGCCTGTGCTGATAGCTTCTGTTCTGTCATCCCCTCTGCTTTTCCAATAATACTAACAAAACCAATTAATTCTATTAAATATTTAACATGTTACTGGATGTTTTACAGCCAAATTTGAAAACAGCCCAAAGTAATTCAGATGTTTCAATTGGGTTACAGTCATTTCACGTTGAAGCAAAGCGTGTTTGGCAATAGTGTAATTATACGTGTGGTGTTTTACGATGAATGCCAGCCTGTGTAAACTCCACGCAAAAAAAAAACACCCAGAGAAAAAAACGTACCGATCTAATCAAATATCGCAAAATCATAACAGACACGGGTAGATAACTAACGAACTCCCGAAGGCGTGTGAACAATACGAACTCTAAGGCAACTGCAAAAATTAACATGTGCACGTTAAAGTTTCATAAATCTGTAATAATGCGTATAACAGAAAGGAAGCACATAATGTGTATGTTTCATTACAAATGTAACAACTGTAAAATATGTCGGTAAGATATAATAAAGAGAGGTGTAGTGTGGCGAAATTAAATTCTTTAGATTATTTGCTCAGTTTAACCTACTAGACTTCAAGACAAACACAAAAAATACCTGCCTGGAAGCTGCAATGTAACGTGTTGAGTTTTACCATCATTGTTTTGACCAAAATTGTGCTTTATGACTTTTATTGAACTTTCAAGACTTTAAGTGTTTTACACAGGTGTTTTAATTCTGAAGTGAAACTACTTATACAAGGCATGCGTCGGACCCTCTAATGTTTAACGACTAGTGTTTTATCTTCAATACCGCCCCCTGATGATGGTACCATAGTGTACAGAAACATGTCGGGTTTGTGAGTGAACTTTACAAATATTTATAAAAAGAGTGCACGTGTTGTTCTGATGTTTTACAATTTTACAGAAATACCTAACCCCTTGTGTCTCTAACTAAAGGAGGAAACAGGAAATAAAAATCAGGAAAAGATAATCCGTCTCTTATGAATGCATTTTAAGAAAGTATGAAAATACATTTTCTTATTCACTTAGAAATATCAAGGTCAACAGATTTGATAAGCGTAAGTACTCCGCTGTGATAGTACAAACACAATAGACGCTTCCAGAAAGTATCTATAAAATACCAAACAGCAAGGCGTGTTTTCAAGCAACCTGCGCCTGGCTCCTTCAGCGGATTGAGGTGGACTGCATATTCTGAATTTCTCCGCATGCAATTTTTAAAACTGTCGCTTAAAAAAGAGACTGTGTCCATTAACCTGTTCGCCCACTTAGTCTTCTAAACAACTTCCACATTTTAATAAGTTTTGATATTTTTGGGCTAACACTACACATTATAGAGACAGATGAATTTTGTATTCGTACTAGTCACAGGTAAGTTACAGCTTAATACTTCCAAACCAAATTTTCTGTATTGTTTCTGAAACATTTAATGTTCGGAATACTTGTGCACGCAGAATTAGCAGCAAGGCACTCCAAACTTTCCACGAAATTAGGCACAACAATGCTTTCAACAGCAGACAGTCCAACACGAATCTATGCCATAAATGCCTGAATTACGGGGCTCCAGTATGATGTTATCGGTTGAAATTTTTCAAATTAACTTCTGATTTTACATGTAAAATAATGACGAATTTAGGGTGTAAAATTTAATGTTGTAAATCACACAGTTGTTTAAGTTTACACTCTTCGCTTCGAATATGGTGAGGATTATATTGGACAGCTTTAAATTCCAACAGGAAAAGATTTTAATACAAATTCTATTCCATTATCAGACTAGAGTGCAGATGGGCTTGCACCACCATGCAGACCTCACTGTCGGTCAAGTAGCCAGCTACCCCATCTACTCGCTTAGATTCCAGGACCTTCATGACGTCACAATTTGTGAAGTTAGCGTAATGTCCTATCATAAGAACTGTTCTACATCCGAATGAAACTAAAACTAATTAAATTTATCCGATAGTCTAAGTTGAAGATTTTAAGACAGGAGTTCATTTACAATTGTCACCTCCCTTCCTCGGGTGTTATAACAAAGCGGTCCATTTAAACTTCCTTTAAACTACCAACACGCGTCATTCTCTGTTGTAAGAAATTCTTTGATCTTAATAATCTGGGACTAATTTAGATTACAGGCTTCTCAGTTACGATACCGTGAAGTTCCGTAGGTGATTATCAACATTTATCAAGCAATAGAGTTGCCCGCAACTCTAGCAATCACCTACCAAGCTACACGGCGTGATGACAATCCAACTCTTCACGGCCGGGCTAACTTCAAATCCAATTAACATTTCTGTTGCTATGGAAAACTTTGCAGTTATAAAGCAGGCAATAACGATTAATAAAATATATATAAAGTTCGTGGAAATAAGCGGGTTCGACTCTCGATGCTGTCATTGGAATTTTTCATTGGCTTAATCCTTCCGGTCGCACTATGGTCCTGGGATCTACTCAGCCTCTAACAGAAATGAGTACTAGGGATATCTTCTGGGCGTAAAGGCGGCCGATGCGTACAGCTGAAACCTTGTCACCTTCGTGTGCCGACTGTCTAGAAATTCTGGGAGCCTCAACCTCCTGGAACACTATGACCCTGTCCAGACCTTCACAGGGACAATTTTACGTAAAATTTGACAATAATAGCATGAGATAATTCCCTGGAAATGTAAAGGGAAACACATTACTATGTTCTCACTACGTACACAGAAACAACTGTATTTTTCCTCCTTTCTCAAACCACGAATAACAAAGGCAGAAGACACACACTGCAGGGCCATTTACCTGTAATGAGATAGATACGGTAGAGCGACAGTTGGTGCAGTCAACGTTCAGAAATTATGTGTTTATAATGATTCTCCCGTACAGATAATTTCAACACAAAATGCTAATGCAAAAATGAAAAATGGTTACTATCTTGCACCGCTCTAACAAAATTAAGATCCTGAAGTCCCTAAAGGGAACGTGTGAAATGTACCATATGAGTGTCTTTTACTTGGATTAGTACGTCATAATGTAATAATAATAATAATAATAATAATAATAATAATAACTAAATAATGGCGTATAACACATTAAATTAAGTAAATGCATTAGGATATGTAAGGCCTGAGAAGGATAAATAATTATCATCCAGCCCGAGATTTATAAAACTGGCAGCTTGACAATAGACTGGCGTGAAAGGCAAAAGTCAGAATAAGATGATCCGGCTACTACTACTACTACTACTACTACTACTACTACTACTACTGATAATAATGATGATGATAATAATAATATCTCATGCTCTCTTTGAAAGGTCATAAAAATTAAATTATTATTTCAAAGACTCTATAATGCAGGTAGTGTTATTACTATATTGTTATCATCATCATCATTACTAATTAATGGAATTTTTATATAACGTTATTCGCGGAAGAGAGTAAAATGTAAAATCGGCAACACAAAATAATAGTTAATGTAACTGACACCACAAATTGAAACTTCTCTTGATAGTGTAGTGTGATAAGCCAAATACATAAAGGTAAATCAGAATCTAAACCAAATCCGTATGGATTCCTAGAATATATTGTGATCAGATGAAAGCAGTTACAGTGCCACAAGAAACATCGGAAGGACCGATCTGGATGCTGTATACGGATTAATTACAATGAATTAAATCGTTATATTGCCATAATAACAGCGAGAGAAGTCATGGTGAAGGACTTTCAAGCACTGAAGTGAAGATAAAAATCGACTACCACACAAAAACCTGTTTAATTTTTACATATATAAGTGTAGAGCTGGTAACGAACACGTACACTAACGCTCCAACTAAACTCAGCATATCTTTGGGTAAATAAGAGCGCCAGAATCGTCAGGTGTATCCTCATTAAACACGGCATTGCGCACTTCTGCATTACATTTAGACGATTTCATTCTCATTATATGGAACAACGGCGGAACACGTATTTCAGCGTTTCAGCTCACACTTCGAGCGTTAAATCGGTAAATATTTATCGGTGCGGAAACTGATTTTAGCGGAAGTTTTAGAGAAAGCCGTCGTTTCATGCCCAATACACTTTACGGTAAGTTTTAGAGGTTTCCAGGTAATTAAACAAAAGAATGTATCGCGCCACAATTGCTACGCTATGGACTAAATTGCTCTTGTCTTATAAATAAAATTACAGGTTCAGTCTTAAAGGATTCTGTATAGAGTACACTGCAGTAGACTTTAGTAGTGTTTCTAACATTATCAGCTGTATGGGCACCGTTTCGGACACTGTGTCTCTTTTGCGAGACATGAAGTTCTGACAGCGGTGTTGCTGTGCCGACTGGCAAAGATTTACCGACTTTCGAACACCGAAATGCCTTGTCTTTAGGTTAAAGTACCGCAAGGCCGCTTGATCCTTACAACAAGACCACTGCGATACTTGGAACGGCAGGTACTTATTTACCACACGACAGGCGTCTTTTCTTACAGGATTTGACAAAACCAAGTCTGTTTCCCTCTGTAAGTGAAAAAAGAGGGAAAGATTGATCCAGGTCAGTGGCCACGAGTTCTAAGGTGTGGGTCTATGGCCGCTTGCTTGCTGGGATTGCGGGTTCGAATCCCACAACTGGCATGAATATCTGTCTCTCTTGAGTGTTGTTTGTTGTCAGGTAGAGGTCTCTGCGTCGGGCTGATCACTCGTCCAGAGGAGTCTTACAGAGAGTGATGTGTCTACATGAGGGTGATCGTGAAGCCCTGAAAAAGGGCAGGCCACGACACGGAATCGTGTCGAAGCGCCACAAGAAAGAAAAAGACGAATCGAGGTATGGTCAGCCAGGTTTAAAAGCCCAGTACTTATCACTGGGATGACAGAACCCAGCAGTTTACAGTGCAGCATTCTGCCTTTTCCACGTGATGACCAAAATCGACCGGCTTTCTAAACGGTGTGGTGCTGAAAACCTTCAAACACTGAAAATGATGGAAGGCACTATTCATACCCGAATTTACATATGTCGTTTAAACCAGTCCCGAACATATGTAATATTATGGCCTAACGTTTTAACATAGGCAACTGATTAGTAATTTTTCGGAGGAAAAAACTACTACCATCTTCAAGGTACATAAACCAGACTTATATTCGGCGGTCCTACCCAACACACACTGGGACACTGAGAATGTCAGTAAATGGCTTGAAAACATTATGGCGCTCATGTAACTTCCTTGGTCAGTTCTCAAAATTGTCAATAACGCCAACCTGATTACTATGCAGTAAATTAGTATTCTACTTCATTAATTTTGATTTGTGTAATGAATCGTCCACCAACTACAGCAACATCATAGAATGACGGAGTTTGTTAGAGATAAAAGAACTTTAAAAATGTACACTGAAAGAGTGGCCAAATTTGAGGTATCAAACCCATATTTATTTCACCAGTCCGAGGAAAGTGACAGACGTCTATTTGAGACATGTGCGCACCCAGAATTTTTCACATGGGGGGGGGGGGCTGACCCTGAGGCTATATACAATTTATATTTTATTTTAAAAGTTATGTTATAAAAATCATGTTGTAGGTAAAATGTAACCCTGTTTGCAACTGCATTTATATAGATACGAAAATAATTACATGTTCCATGACTCAATCACACTGTCCTATCTTCTTGTTTTTTAATTTTATTAATTAATTTTTCAAAATTCTAATGTACTAGTCACCAGCCGGTTTCAGTGGCTGATTTCGGCTGAAGGACAAATCACGTTAAACGTTTGATATAGTAATATCTACAAAATCTGTGTATTTCAAGCTTCTGTTTTCCGGCATCTGGGGGGCTGCAGACCGGGTGCCCCCTTGGGTGAGTCCATGATTTGAGAGATTTAAACTCAGGACTTCACATTACGTAGCAGACGAGCTGCCTACTCAGTCGCTAGCTGAAATTCTTAATTTGTGAAAAATTAATCGGAAGTAAACTGCAGCATATTGAATTTGATACGGAGATATGTTATAAAAATTCTTTAAACGAATTCCAGTTACAATTAAACTCTGCAGTCTAACATCTAATCTTCTAAAATCGTAAAGTGGATGATGCAGTGTCAAACTTCTTTAAACTGTTTGACCGTGCTGGCGATCTTATGCCTTTTTAGAGGTTATAATACAACACTGTTTAAGCGAAAGTTCATTACGCTCTGAGTAGAGCAATGACCCAGACTACCACGGCAAAATTATCCAACAAAGACCGTCATAAAGTATTTAACAACAGTATTCGAATAAATAGTGACACCAAGACAAACATGGCTTTCATATATGTAAAATGTACATTAAATGCTTCAAAAATATTCTCGAATTTTGGATTACTGCAACAAAATTTCACTGCCTTCGCATGAGGTCATAAATTGAAGTTTACAAAACAGGGATGCAAATTAAAGGAAAAGGGGGATGGAATAGTAAAGCCTGAGTAATAAAACGATGGCGCAATTAATTGATATATACGCACTTGTTTATTTTATGAATTACAAAGTCTCAATTATGTGCCCATCCATTTCGTTCGGTCACAAGGGGAGAAATGTTAATAGCATTATTCAACCTACCGCCAAACTGTGTTATGTAACTACGAAATATACAGGCACATTGTGTTACTTAACTCTGAAACATACCCACAAACTCTGTTATGTAACTATGAAACATACAGCCACGTTGTATTATTTAACTGTACGAAACATACCCACAAACTGTGTTAAGTAACTATGAAACATACAGCCACATTGTGTTATTTCACTGTATGAAACATACCCACAAACTGTGTTATGTAACTATGAAACATAGAGCTACATCGTGTTATTTGTCTGTATGAAACATACCCACAAACTGCGTTACGTGTCTATGAAGTATATAACCACACCTAATTGTATGAAACATACTGCCACATTTAACTGTATTAAACATACATCACCCTTCACTCTATGAAACATATGGCCATGCTGTGTTACTATAAGAAGCATGCCGCCACCATGTGTTACGAAACATACCACAACGCTGTGTTATGTGACTCTGTGAATCATACCGTCACACTGTGTTACTGCGTGACAGCTATCCTCTTCACATCATCATTTTCCACATCCCCATAGCGTTACGTCACTGCGAGTATGTGAACCATATAGCACATCACCACATAGCCATATAGCCATAACAACCATACCATAAGCGGCCGGAAAGGCCAGACGGTTCTTTATTTACAGCGTTGAATATCATTAGTGTAGTTACTCTTACGTCAGTGCGAGTAACCAAAACCGTATCCTACTAGTATCACGTGCCTACATGCAGCATATCCGACGTCGCCATACTGTTATGTAACTACGTGAAATATACCCTCATATTGCCTTGTATATGTTTTGGTACCAGGGGTGCGCCCAAGGGGGGCTGCCGGGCTGCAGCCCCCAAACACCCAAAAACTGGAATTTAAAAAACACAGATTTTGTAGATGTTACGGTATCAAAAATTTTACCTGATCTACGCTTCAGCCGAAATCAGCCGCTGAAACTGGCTGATGACTAGTAAATAAGAGTTTTGAAAAATAAATTAATAAAATTAAAAAAAGTAGGAAGACAGGACACTGTGATTCACGGAACATGTAGTTATATTCGCAGGTATACAAATGCAGTTTCAGACAGTGTTATGTTGTACTTATAAAATGATTTTTGTAACATAATTTTTAAAACCAAACATAAATTATGTATACCTTCAGGGTCAGCACCCCTCCCTCCAAAGAAAAATTCTGGATTCGCACCTGCTATAAGTAGGCGTACCAACATCTCCAACATTCGACTGTAAAGGTTTAAGCAATATAGTTTACATAAGAGCTGGCCCCTGTACAGCAACTACACGCCACGCAATCTACCACAGCCCCTGACTACCTTCAGTTCATGAGGATAAGGAAGCGTCTGCAAAACGTTAACAAGGAAGCCCGACCATACACTGGAGAACACACCTTTTTGAGATTTCAATCCCCAACCCTCCCAATGAACTGGGCCAGTCGAGTGCCAGCGTCACAAGTAATGACGTCAGGGCCCCGTGATGACGTCATGCCGAGTCAGTTGCTATGGTAACCGAAACAGGTCCCATATATATGAGAAACGAACAGTTGGAAATAAAGAAGAGAAAAGAGAGAGACAAAAAAGGAGAATGGAAACACACGGAACAGAAATATGGAGAGGGGAGGAAACACAAGACGCACACGTGGACTTATATCGTTCAAGGCTTCCAATGAAAGAAACTAGGCCAGGGATGGCATCGTCGTGCTACAGGGAGTGACGTCTTCGTAACTTATAGAAAGGGCTGGGTTCGTGTTTCAGCCAATTACATAGCAACGACAGTATCATTCAATTATCGTAATTAAATAGAACAAGGACAGAATTGCACAACAGTGGTAGAACACAGAAAGAAGCATACTTAATACAGTAGTGCATCCATAATCCGACATATAGCTAGGACAGATAAAGTTTTCGAACATCTGACATAGCCTTTCTGTGAGGTTAATGCAAAAGAACGGTGTAAATGCCACTAGATAGATGGAAATACGAACACAGGTGACAGTTTCTTAAGATAGAAATTTTCTGTTACAAGGTTTTGGCATGGTATTTTGAAGCACTATTATAAAGTTTCCACTGAAAGATTTTCAGATAGCATCTTGTTGTAACACCAACAGGTCCACTATTAAAGACAGAGAGAGAGAGAGAAGAAGAAATATCTTGACGCGAAATAGGAGAAATGGTTATGTTTAAACTCCAATATCTTCCTAAATAATAACACCAACTAATGTACCAAAAATATATAATTTTATTCGTAAAAGTCTCCTACATGTTTCGACCCTGCTGGGCCATCTTCAGGGAGAAAAATATTGATACACTATGGTTGCTTTTATATAGTTACGTGCGAATATGCCCTAAGGCACATTCGCACTAAGGCACATTCGCACTAAGGCACATTCGCACTTAACTATATGAACGCAATCATAGTGTATCAATATTTTTCTCCCTGAAGACGGTCCAGCAGGGTCGAAACATGTAGGAGACTTTTACGAATAAAATTATATATTTTTTGGTGCATTAATTGGTGTTATTATTTCGTATGATACAGTGCACGGACACGGAATATATTAAATTTCCAATATCTTCAGTCGTATGTCCCCTTAATCGCATCTTTAACAATGAACGTAGAATTGTCCATTTAAGTACTACAATATTTACATTATTCATCCCGCTGTGTGTCACATTAAATAAGAACATGAGCAGTTTTCAGTTGATCACAACTATTTATTTACTAACACAGTTATATATTCCATCTAAACATAAGCCATCTTCAGGTTGTGCAGTAATTTAAAAAGGTAATACACACCACGTAAATTAAGCTTTTTAAATTATTCTACAGCCTGAAAATGTTGTGTTTAGACGAAACGTGTAACTGTGTTAATAAAGAAAACATTTATGTCTTCAAATTTTCGCGGCGACAAAATTCAATGAAATGTTCTCGGGCTGACAGCCGCTTCAAGTAATTTAAACTCGTCCACGTTTCGGACACTACTTCTACTTCTACTTCTTTAGGGCCCGTCAGCTTATGCCCCAGATGCACCTCAGCCTTAGGCTTATTGTGCAGCCCTAAACACTCCATTCAGCACAGGTTCAATAACCCTGTGCCTCTTATATAGAGGCAAAGGTCCCTTACTGAAGCTGAGGTTATATCTTTTGGTTCAGCAAGCAGCTTCCCAAAAACACTATAGCGCTGACGTGCCAATGCTTCACAGCAGCACATAATATGCTGCACTGTTTCAGACTCCATCCCGCAAAATCTGCAAGTTGGATCTCCATCAAACAGGCCCATAGTATGCAGGTGCCTCCTCACAGGAGCATGTCCCGTGAGGACCGCCACCGCCGTTTTTAGTTGATTTCGGACACTAACTCCATCTCCATTCTCAGGAGAGTGTGGAAATCCCCACTCTTCTGAGGGCGAATTTAGTCTCCGAAACGTCGACGGTTTAAATTATTTGACGCGGCTGTCAGCCCGAGAAGATTCCCTTGAAGAAAATATTTGTGTTCCAATGGAAACTGCTACTTTTCTTAAGCAGTGCTATGTCAGTTCTTCTTGGGCTTGGAAACGTCTTCAGCCTTTAATTTACGTTATTTCTACACTAATGCATCATCCGAACTTATGGAAGAACGAGAGTATATCGAGCACCTTGGCGAGTGAGAGCTTGTCAAGGATGGATCTACTCCATGATGTTGGCTGAATTACTTAAATTCAGTCCGAATATTCCAAATCAACTTCATTCAGAAACACAGAAGGGCCGAGAGTTTACAAAACTTAACGCAGTCCATGTTTACTTAAGGAAGGTAAAAGTAACATGTATTGCATCAAGACTAACTACCGCAGAAGAAATAACATTAAATAAGTACAGTCGTTTGGAATGAATTTCAAACACATCAATAAAATCAAATACTCGGCCACTTAAACAGTTTATAGAAAACTACACATATCCTTGCAATATTCAAATTTCTGAAAACGTCTGTCAAAAAAAGTCACTTCGAAATGTTAGTGAAAAGAGGAAGATGGAAAATGTTTTCTTCGAAAATCCTACAAATGCTGGCACAAGGCTGTAAAATGACACCAATCTTACCCAGCCCTGTAGGGGGCAATAAGATTCAATCCCATTACAGTTACGTACCTCAGGTTCGTTTTCACTTCATATTCTTGCCGTAACGTGGTAAGTTAATCAACCACTTCAAACATAAACCTATAAACAAACTAGAAAATATTTGCAGAGTGTGACATTTCTGCCTTGTCCGGAATTTTAGTTTGCCAAGATTACACATTCGCGAATAACTTAAAGATAAAGACTGATAACGCAAGTAATTTCTATGTTTGATTCCACGTTTGACAGTAAGCCCACATTTACAAATAATCATCATCGATATCTCGTAACGTCGAAGCAATAACAAATGGTAGATCTACAGTCCGTCATCCTCATCTGTTACGTTTCGATCGTTCAAGTTTCTTCGGCCTTAGCTCGTACCTGACAGCCAGAAGAGTCTGTCTCCAGTACAAAGGCACATAACGACAAGATATAATCATGAATGTACTGAGTGCATTACGTAAAGTGTCTTACTGTTTATATTTTAACCACAATCGGGAAATGTCAACAATTTTCGCAATAGTAGTCCCAGATATGAAACTTCATGAAAATCTGTCCCAATCCGTGTGAAAAGAATTACAGAGGCGGACGTACATGACGATACGAATCTCCGCTTTTCGCTTTGCGAGGGCAACAAAAAAATGTGAAGTCGTCTGTGTGGAGGCAACGAAGGCAGGTGGAGGCATACTTCCACGTATTCATACAGTCAGTGCCAGATGGAGGTGAATGGTCAGCTTCACTTTCCGTCCGGGGAAAGAAAACCTGGTAGCTATTCAATAGGAAGTAGGTGGTTCTCAGAACCGGTCTGAACCTTTTGGTAAAGAAAAAATCTCTTAAACTGCCAGGAATTGAACTTTTCCGTAGTTAAAGCGCAAGAAATGAGGGAAATCAGGGACGCATACCTGGCTAAACCCCTGACACGTCCGTTTAGGCTCACTAACATAGCTGTTCAGAGAAAAATGAGAATTAATTTGTGTAAGGGATTAAGTGTTTGAGACTTTAGTGGTAAAATCGCGGAATGGGAGCAGCCGGTCGGCTCCGGTGTGGGGTTAATCAATGTCAGTGGGCGTGCGAGGAGGCAGGTTCAGCAGTGGGTCTATGGGTGGTAAATTGAGCCAGCGGGTAGAACATTTTGAAAATGAAGTTGATAAGCATGGTGGGAGAAAGGAGTTAAGTCACTTGTAGGATATATACTACTACGGCGTTATCTGTAAGTGTTTGTCAAATAACAGAAAACCTTAGAAAAGTAGCTACAAAGTGTTCCAAAAGTACTCTTAAAAATCTTTTTCTGTATCTGATGCAAGACAATAAACACTGCGTCTCAATTACAAAGGAAACAGACCAGTATTTGTAGTTCTGGTAACATAATATGAAACGGGGCCTGTATTACTACACTCTGTGAAGAACACTGAGAATTCTATAGTTTTAAAGCAAGTGGTGCATGTAGTAACCACTCTGCTTTAAAGCACTGGAAAGACAGGGGTTTTTGCATTCTTCATCACTACAAATGGAACAGACAGACTACAAAACCTACCACTTTCTTGAATCATCTTATTCCATTACGTATCCAGGCACACAGCCGCAGTTTGTATTGTGGCTCCAGTAACATTTTAACTTATTTTTAAAAAAGTCCAAACGTTTTTATACGTCAGGTTTTCGGGGTGAATAATCATGCTATCAATTATCTGTTCGTGTGAGATTTATTACTTGCTTCACCATAGGCAACAACGAATTAATTTAAATTTCGAACGGTTGTAACCCCACATATTGCGGTAACAGCTGGTAGGGGTGGTGCACGATAAAACAGCATATACTGCTGGCACTCATATCGTTAAGCGGTTAACCAGCTCACGAGTGACGCCAGTAACACGATAATTTGGTTTGAATACAGATCAAACGTCAAGATACTCAAATTGTAATTTCTCATCACTGCGATGAGATACCGGGTGTTTCAAAATCTCACGCACTTCGTGTGCACCTGCTGATCATAATCACAGCACTTACCACACTGTGAGTACTTAATATTGGGTTGTCTCTTCCACCGTCATACACACAGCTTGCTCTACAGTCGGTTAATCGTACTTCTGAAGAACACATCGTAGTGGAACAAAGTCACAAATTTGAAATTTAAGGCAGAGAGCTTTTGATTTTAAGCAATATAGAGGACACATATTGACTTTAAGTTTAAATACAACATTAAAAATATTTAGTGCTTTCAATAATGAAATTAAAATAATTACAAGCATTGAAATTTCGATTTTAAGTAAAAGATACAGAAAAAACAGAGACCATAGAGGTGTTATTACTAAGAACACGTTTATGTTTAACCAGGCTGGTCAAGAAGAGAAACACAAACATCACGAAAAGTTAGGAGAACCCTAAATTCCTGAAGACATCATCCAGTACCAATGGAAATGGAAGAAACATAGCAAGAATAGAAGGAGATCGTCTCACACGACTGGCTTTCCTTCACTTCATGTGGCTCTGGATATTAACTAGTGGTCAGCATCTGTGATGATGGCAACAAAACTCCGAAATCCATAACATGTTACGTAATTTTTGCTAGTTGAGCCAGCACGAGTGTTCTAAGAATAACTCCGGACTAATGATGATGATGATGATGATGATGATGATGATGATGATGATGATGATGATGATCATCATCATCATCATCAAGGAATGTGACAAAGAAGGAAGCCGAGAAGATTCTAAAATATAAAGACCTTATAATAGAAATACAGCACATGTAGAATGTAAAAACAAAGGTGACGCTAGTAATAATAGGAGCAACTGGAACCATTTCAAAATCCTTAAGAAATACTTGAGCAGCGTACCGGGAAAGCATGATATCAAGGAACTACAGAAAACAGCTATACTGGGCACAGCACACATACTTCGGAAAGTGCTAGTGTAGAAGCACGAAAGAGTTTAATATTGAAGACAGCGTTATACAAGTATTCATCATTAACAGTACGCGCAGAATAACTGCGACACTGTATACCCTAGCAACATGGTTTGTTTCAGGTATATAAGTGTGAATACCCTGCATAAAGGAGATGATGATGATGATGACGACGACGACGACGACGATGATGATGGTGATGATGATAAGGGCTCAAGGGGTATGGGAGAGGTAGCACCTTTGTCTGGGGTTGACTCTGCACTGGTCCTCTCCAACCCAGGTATGTAGCAGTGCAACTTGAGGCATAAGCCAGTCACTTCTCTGCACACAAGACCGCCCGTGCGTAGTGATTAACTACACCCGACCAGAGGTGGGCATGTTTAACCAGAACACGGTGGATCTACAGCAGTAAACCTCGGAAAAAAAAATCCCTGAGCCTAAGGTGTGAACAACCGTGCCGAGGGACTCTAGAAGCATCTGAGGTGGAAGGTTAGAAACCATGAACCGTGAACTCTCGCCACTTGACAAACCCAGTTTCACAAAGCCTTATTGTGGCAAGCGGGGCTCTGCTACAATGGACCCTACAAACCCTAGCTACTCGTGGGACAAAGATGAAGGATAAGAAGAGAAAACAAACCCCAAAAAATACAAATGAGCAGCAGCTATTCTTGGAGACCAGGAATGGAAACATCAGGAGTAGCGGGAAACCGCGAACTCCTAAGGCTGAGGAAGGTTACTGCAAGGACGCGACTCAAGGCAGACCACTCACTCACAGTCAAGGTCACCAAGCCCAAAATATAACCAAACGTACAGAGGTAAAACAATGAATGGCTTGGACAAAAGGAGAAACTAGAGAAGTTATATGGTGCTATATGTATTGCGAAAAATATTTCACAGCAAACTAAAAGAAGGTGTATGAAATACGGAGACAACGAAATCCAGAATGCACAAAGTATATGGACGCAAACAAGCTCATGAACCAGAAAAACTATATCATGAAGAAAACAAAATAACAGAGGTGGAGACGGAAGAAATAAAGAGGGAACTTCGAAGTCAGAAAAGCCACTTAAATGAAAGAGAAGAAGAACAAACAGAGCGACTGTATACCAGAAACGATGAGGAGAAGAAACAGAATTCAGAACATATAAGAGTAGTAGAAATGGAAACTCATCAACAAAGGAGTGCCATTTGCAAATTAAAAGAAAAAAACTGAAAGTACATATTACCAGGTGATAGAAATTGACCGAGACTGCAGAAAATCCAAAATGTGTTTAAAATAAAAAATAATGAACACTGTGAATGAAGCAATAGCACAAATACTAGCAGGTAAAGATTTCGATATGACTAAGTTAAACCACCCCATTTACGCCCCAGCAACGGCTCTTACAGAAGTAATAAATGGAACAGGAAGCTATAAATTAGAAACACAGAGGCCGGAAACACTCCCGTTGGTTGGACGAATACAGGAGAGTATAACTGGCATCAGGAAAGAACTATCGGCTATGGCAGAAATAAAAAGAAATGATAGAGACACGCACAATATGGAAAGAAAAAGATTACTTAGGTAATATAAAATAGAGACGAAAGAAAATTTGGATCAAGTTATTGAAGAGCTTAAACAAAAAGTAACGCCAAAGACACAGCGATTGTCTAGAAACAAGAAAAGTTAAAAATAAGTACTACCAAAATAAAACGTTTAGAACAGACTGCAGGAAATTTTACACCATTCTCAGGCACACAAATACCAATGATAAAAAAGCACCAAGCAAAGAGGACATAGAGAACTTTTGGAGAGCAATATACGGGGAAAAGGTACGGTATAATGAAGAAGGTAACTGGATCAAAAACCAGCGTCAGGAAAATCCACGTTTGGAATGGAGTCCAATATTTGAAACAGAGGTCACACTGGAGCTAGGAACAGCGCTGAATTGGAAAGCTCCTGGAAGAGACTAAATACCAAATTTATGGCTTAAACAGCTGACGACAACACAAATATTTAGCAACACTTCTCAACAAACTGATTGAAGAAGAACAAACACCAGAGTGGCTACCGGCAGGAGTAACATTACGTATTCCAAAAAACGAAAACACTGAAAAACCAAAGAACTACAGACCCATAACTTGTCTGCCTACGATATACACGCTGATTACACCAATAATAAGCAGATGGACGCAAAGGTATATTGATGACCAAAATCTGATGTCCAAAGAAATGAAAGGGTGCTGCAGAGGATTAAAAGAATGCAAATATTAATTGCTAATATCAAGAGCAATATTGCAAGAATGTAAATGCAGAAAGAAAATTTTCTGTATGACATGGATTGATTATCAGAAAGCTTTCGACAGGGAACCACACAGTTGTATAACTAAATCTCTCGAGCTAATTGGGATTAATAATAAAATTATATCATTTACCAACAAAATTATGAGCCTTTGGAGAGCAATAATGCGTGTACATGCATAAAATAAGCTAACAGAAACAGAAGAGAGAGAAATACAATGTGGAATACTCCAAGGACACTCATTATCACTACTGCTGTTTTGCATTTGCTTAATCCCCCTCACAGAACAATTGAACAGGCTGAACACGTGATACGAAGAGCACACAACAGAGACAAAAATATACCACCTACTTTACATGGACGATTTGAAGTTGATAGGCAAATCAGAAGAAGGGCTCCAAAAACAGATACAAACAGTTACAAACTTCAGTGATGATATCCATACGGAATTTGGGCTTGACAAGTGTGCAAGGATTGTATTTAAGAAAGAAAACTAGTCCACTCGCAAAATTTAGTGGTGGACATCAACAGAGAAATACAAGAGCTTGAACAGCGAAAGATATACAAGTACCTTGGGATTGAGGAAAGTGACGGCATACAACATCAGCAAATGAAAGAAAGATTGAAGAAGGAATACAGCAGGAGACTAAGAATGATACTGAAATCTGAATTAAATGCTAAAAACAAAATTACAACAATTTGGAGCATTAGCTGTCCCAGTATTCAGATACAGTTTTGGTATAATTAACTGGAGATTAGAAGAAATTAAAGAAATTGACAGGAAGACCTGGAAGATACTAAAAACGTACAAAATGCGCCATCCTAAAGCTGATACAGATAGGCTGTATGTAAAGAGGAAAGAAGGAGGAAGAGGAGGAAGATTTCCTTAAACGAAAATGGGAAAACAAAGTAATGCATGGCCAGTACATTAGAAGCATAGATAAACATCTCATTAGCGAGGAAGACACGTTCCTCTGGCTGTCAAAGGGAGACCTGAAAGCAGAAACAGAGTGAAACAGTGGCAGCACAAAGCCAAGCACTACAAACAAAATTCCATGCAACAAAAATTTTGCAAACAGAAAAAGACAGCAAATGCAGATTATGTCACCAATTTGAGGAGACAGTAGACCACATTATGTCAGCGTGCCCAGTACTGGCGAAAGAACAATACATCACACGACATGATAGCGTGTGTGCTCAACTGCACTTCAACATGTGGAAGGAATAAGAGACAGTGACCTCTGGTA
The DNA here is from genome assembly GCA_013340265.1 of Coptotermes formosanus. Classification (NCBI taxonomy): domain Eukaryota; kingdom Metazoa; phylum Arthropoda; class Insecta; order Blattodea; family Rhinotermitidae; genus Coptotermes; species Coptotermes formosanus. The sequence continues at coordinate 183,371 of BLKM01000072.1, forward strand.
CGAACATGTACCAAAATCAGTGGAGATCAGTGGGCAAGGTAACCATTATATGGGATCAACAAGTGCAAACCGACAGAACCATCTCCAACGATAAACCAGACAAAATAATCCGGGATAATGAAAAGGGAACATGTATGGTAATTGATGCATTAATCCCGGGAGACCGAAATGCGATAAACAAAGAAGCCGAGAAGATTCTAAAATATAAAGACCTTATAACAATAATGCAGCACATGTGGAACGTAAAAACAAAGGTGACACCAGTAATAACAGAAGCAACAGGAACTATTTCAAAATCCTTCAGAAAATACTTGAGGAGCCTACCGGGAAAGCACGAAGTCAAGAGACTACAGAAAACAGCTATACTGGGCAGAACACACACACACTGCGGAAAGCGCTAGTGTAGAAGCACAAAAGAGTTTAATATTGAAGACAGCGTTATATGCACCATTAACAGTACGCGCAGAATAGCTGCGACACTGTATACCCTAGAAACATGGTTTGTTTCAGGTATATAAGAGTGAATACCCTGCATAAAGGAGATGATGATGATGACGATGATGATTATGATGATAAATGATTATGATGATAATAATAGGGGTACCTATAGGCAACTAATAAGTAAATCACCTCAAAATCATTCAGAAAACATCTGAACACGATACTTGTAAAGAACGGTATCAAAGAAGTACAGAAAACAGCCATATTGGGCACTGCACACATACTTCTGAAAGTACTCACGCAAAGGTACAAAATATTTATCATGGTAAAAAACATTCCATGAGCCAGACATTGTAACCAGAGACTAACTCCAAGATTATATGCCCTAGAAACATGGTTTCAGTTATATAACTGTAAATGCCTTGCATAAGAGCGGATGATGATAATAATAATAATAGCAATAACAACATGACTAGATCTAAATTTTTTAAAGACAGACATGCAAACCGAAAAGTACATCAATTCCACAACTTGTCATAAAAATTAAAAGACACAAAAATCCAAACTGTGTAAATTTGACATGGTTCCCAATTTTAATGAACAACAAGAACATAAAATTTGGGTTTTTTTCTCGTGGTAGATATTCATATTACTTCTATGACTTATGATATCGTATGTTCTAGCAATTGGGCACCAACAGAACCCATCTCTACACATCATACCCAGTAAACCAATATGAACATTCATCGACATAAAATATAATTTCTCATACAAAAATAAAATTTATCAGCTGAGTAAACAGGCATCACTACAAACATTACGCACAAAATTACTGGCATATTAGCCAACAAGACTAACAGATTTGATAAATCTGAAACTCTGATAATCGCAAACTCAGATTTATCGACGGACTGTAGATAGTTTGAAACTCGACCCCAGATACGTTCATCATCGATCATTTGGTTTAAAAGAGATTAAATATGTAACTGTTACACTGTGGGTTAGATATGTGTATTGAATTCATTTCCAGATATATTGGCAACATTCATACGTGACACAACACTGTGTCACAAACAAAGGAAAATCGTCGCCTTTGCTAAGTAAAATATGTACACGACATTAGCATCTGAACGACCATATACATGTGTATAATTGTTCAGAATATAACAAAAAATACCGGCATACACTGTGCAATGCCTGTTAAATGTTGACTAAATTTCTATCGCGTCCACAACAAACGTCCAACACACCCTGATGCTCTGCAGTATCAGCCCCACACGCGAGGAACGACAGGATATATTGTTCCTGTTATCAGTTCCTTCTTGTTTTGTTAGTATTGAACCACTAATTGGTACAAAATTTAACGTCAGCAGCGTTAAAGGAAACAGATTCGATATTATTATTTATGAAATTTTTTATTCATGTTACCTTTAATTCCCTTTGTACATTCAAGTGACAGGAAAAAGGCAAAATCCAGTGGGGTCCAAGATTAATGGTCAGTCAGTCATAAAACTGTGATAAAGTAACATATAAATATGAAGAATTTCTGGCACCGCTAGGAAAGGAAATACTATTATAACACTTTGACAGTCACAAATACTTCGCAGTTCCTTAAAATAGGAAGCCATCTTGCGCAGAGAAAACTAACAGTTAATACAAGACCTGATACGTGTTTATTATGAGTTTAAAAAGCTAGTGCTAGAATTTAAAAGTCTAACTTGAATAAACTTGTGAGAAATGGTGTAAACTGCGATCCATAAAGACAAATTAAAGTTAACCCCTCAAAATTAAATTACAAAATACTTATTCTCCACTCTTACTGACAGAAGTACACGTTAAGAAACCCTGTGTCTTGCGTGAATAAAGGGGAAGTGTGTGATCTGTATTGTCACGTCGTAATACGAATGTCTAGCCTTCTATTCATACGCCCACCTTCACCTTCATTTCATTACTCCACTTGTGTTACATATAGATTCCTTATGTTCCAGTCTAATAAACTAATGACCCTTCATTTCTCTGCCAGTTGAAGTACTGAAGACAGACAACTAGCTAGACTTACAATATCCATTACATACGTTTCCTATACATGATCTATCCGTAGTTCTTTGGAAGGCAATAAAAATATATTTCTCTGAAGGCTGTTATTTCTTTACCCATAGGAAAATTTTTCCCCCTACGAAGGAAAAGCTTTTGCTTGCCAAATTTCTTATAAATATTATACCTGTAAATAATATTACATAAAGTTGTATAGTTATAAATAATAAAACTCATAAACAATGCTGAAGAAATGTTGACTCCTGTAAGTCAGTTCTTAAAATTATACGAATTACGGGACTGCACATTATTTGTAACCAATCTTAAGTTTATTTCTTCTTGTAACCTTTAGCAATTGGTAAACGCGAATTAAAATATTTCATTATTGTTGCCTCACTCTTTCTACACGTAGTCCAACCATAATATACGAATGTGCCTTTTGTGTAGTATTTTCCTTCAGATCCTTTCTCTTTCTTTCATGGTCTCAAATCTTCTGCACCTAATCAGTCTTAAATACCTGCATATGGATTTATTTACCACTTTTTACAGGGTTCTGTTTTTTGGTTAATAATATGCAGTTCCGGATACGAAACTTAAATCAAACCCGTGCAAACCCCTTAACACTTTGAAGACTCCAATTAATGTACGTTACATGCATATATTTTTTATGTCCAAGAGAGAACATTGCTTCGGTTAGAAAGAAAAAATGGCGTATCCTCTATATGGAAACAATTGATGTTTAACCTTTTAAAGCCTAGCGGTAACTTTACGTACCACCAGGTTTAGCATTAAAAAATTCTACGTGGTGCCCACATTGCTTTTATGTGTTTTGTACGGATCTCAGAACAAACAGCAACTTTTGCCTTATAAAACATTAACAGACTGATTTTTATAACCGAAGTGGAGAGTGTTTACAGCGCGGTACGCGCTGAGTCATATAAAACAGATACGTTCCGTCTTTAAAGGGTTAATATTTGAATGATAATGAACAATAAAGTACACAGTATGAAACCTGTGATATACTGACCACTAGGCTTGGGAAGATTAAACACTGCCGTCACCCTGACAACTGACTGCAATGCCAACTTTACTCCTGCATATGCTGAACACCTACTGTGGTAGCATCGTCAAAAAGTACAGTTTCATTTATTAGGGAACAAAAACAGGGCTGTGGAGTCGCAGTCGGAAGGAATTTTGGGTGGAGTTGGAGTCGGAGTCAGAGTCGGAATCGGAGTTGGAGTTGGAGTCGGAGTCGGTAAAAATGTACCGACTCCGACCCCGACCTCAGTCTAATATCTTAACTAGATACTCCAGCTCCATAGCCCTGATAGCTGCAGTGATCATTAGACTTATACTTAAATATAGGCTATAAGTCAAAAAAGTAGCCTGATGATTCACGTGGTGGCGATGAAATGTCTTATAGGGTTACCGTTATTAATACATATTGAGCTTTTATGAAGGAGTCGGAGTCGGAAGTTTTAAAAATCGAGGAGTCGGAGTCGGAGCTTTCGTGTACCGACTGCACAGCCCTGAACAACAAATTCTTTAGCCTTTATAATCTTTTACCATTAAAGAGGGGCCATATCCAAAAGATAACAGTCGCGCGGCTAATCAAAGGATCGTTTGTCTCTTTGTAAGAACAAACCCACATCTTTCGCTAGAGCTTGCCGGCAGTCCCTATCTGCGCCGGATGAATCTAGTCACAAAATTTAAATCGTGTTTCTTTAATACCCATTTTAATATCATATTCCGACCTACGTCCACGTCTCGGAAGTGATCTCTTCCCTTCAAATTTTTGGCTAAAATTTGTAGCCTACTTCCTACTTCTCTCATGCCTGTTATAGGCCCTGCCCTTTTCAGAATGGCTGATTTATTGACGTAAACCTTACAACAGAAACACTGAGAACGTAGGCATACAGGTGCTACGCAATGTCAAAACTCTGACGAAAAAGATACAAATTTTCACTACTGAGAGAACTTCAAAACCTATTTTGTACGGATAGCCTACTAATATTAAACATTCAATGATAAACGTAATCTCTTTTATTTCAAAACTCAACTCGTACCGCGCAGTAAGCACGCCCGTCTCGGATACAAAAACCAATCAGTTAATGCCGTATAGGGAAATAATCGCTGTTTGTTCTGAGACCAACACAAAACACACAAATACATTGTGTGGTAGAACATAGAATTTCTGAATGTTAAAGCTGGTGGTACATGAAGTAAACATTAGGCTTTGAAAAGTTAATCTCGTTCGAATCATTTCTTGTATGCATAACGCGTGTTAAGCTTTCAGTACAGCACACGTTTAAATGCTAAATAGTGTACACGATACAGGGATTTGGTACTTACTGTACCCATAAATGGACTCACGAACCTAAGGTGCACAGATGCCGGCAGCATAGAAAGAAGTAATGGTCCTTAACAGTACATTGAAGGATTAATTCTAAAAGAATTTCGTATTTTTCCTTTGAAACCATGACGAACTTCTTACTGAATATTTTAAAAAATGTGAAGATTGAAATTCATCCAAACTATGCACAACTTCTTATCGCATAAATAACAAGCTCCATCTGCACTAAAATGACCTATTAGAAATAACAGCTGTTGACTGTAAGCATCTTACGGAATAGTAACCACACTGTGTAGGCAGATCAAAGTAACACACGTATAATGTTCCGTCAAATGGCACACAATTATCATTGAGAAATAAACTGTTAGGCAAATAATCTAAAACAAACTAATTTAACCACAGCTTACAAGCGTGGGCCAAAAGGACAACAAATTTTCCATATATGAAAATAAAACGAGTAAATCCAGCCGTAAAAGTAATAAAAACCAATTGCACTGATTAGCAGTACTTTTCTCTGTATAAATTTGAGTTTACGAGGTAACCAGAACATTTGCATTGCTGTGCAGTTAAGGCACACAACAACAACAACAACCTGCATGGAAATTAAACTACCAAAATATAACCCAATTCCAAGAGCAGAATAATTGAACCACAGAATGTACAAACACGCGAGAAGCGACTTCAGAATTTTATGGAAAAAAAAATAGCTTATGAATAGTCAGCTGTACAAACATAAATCGATATCCGGAAACGTTTATTATAAAGTCATCATACAAACACGAAGTGACGAATGTGTGGTATATCGTTAAGCATGCAACAAAATACAAATCCTACACATTAAGTCTGCTTATCTTCTTTCTTTTAGAATGGACTAGTGAAAATTACAGCATATTCCTTTCAGGTACCCGAAACTGTATCTATAGCCTGCATAAAGCCTTCAAATCTCAAAGTTCATAAAACAAAACTTAAAAATTCGGTTCCTACCTGGCAGAAAACAGCGTCAACATTTCAAAGACCGGTGAGATAATGCTGTTTAGAGGAATATAATCTCTTTATTCTGAGAATCATACCAAACACAAACACGCACGGTGAGTGCAATGTTTTTGAATCCTAGAAGTGTTGGTATTTATCTGTGTTAACCACTTCATCTTATGGGCGCTGAAAGAATAAGCACAGGAGTATCTTCTGACTATTTCAGGCAAAAGAAGAAACACCAACTTTTATCTGACACTTGTAACTCAGCGGTACTTGACACAAGGAATACTGGCTTATGTCTGCTGCAAATCGTTGTGCCACAAATCATTCTACAAGGTATTTAATTATTAGACGATACTGCAGTCACAGAAAGTACAGTTGAACGCCTTGTAATGTCATGAAAAGGACTGAATATTTTGTGTCGTTATGAAGGAGTGTTTTATAAGCGAGGAGTATAATGTTATGGTTAACAGTGAGGAATTAATTAGTACCACAGAATATAAGACGATAAAGGCTAGGTGTCGTACAAACCGATGTCTTTATGACAGGGTCCCATTTTACCGCGTTGTTCATGGGTGTCTGTCTCCTGTGAGTGTTTGTGTTGTCAGGTAGAGGTCTCTGCGACGGGCCGATACCTCGTCCTCAGGAGTCCTACCGACTGTGGTGTGTGTCTGAGTGTGATCAAGTGGAAATAAAACAAAACCCTCGACACCTGTTGTGAGCAGGTAGAAGAAGTAAGGACTACGAAACAAAATATTGTGTTCCTTTTCTTAAGAAGTAATTTATTTTCGAAAGAGTGTTAATCTAATACATGTGATGAAACATATTTACCGTTTGTTTAACTACAGTTTCGAGAAAATATTTTCATAAACTTCAGTGTATTCATATTAAGCGATAAAGAATTCAACCAGGCTCCATAAGAAGAAATTTACTGACCTGTGTATGAGACCACTCAATGTCTCCAACAAACCTAGAAGTTCCTCTGTAGAAGCATGCGTTTAATGCAAGTGGTAATGGGGTTCCATTAATGCGATAGAGACATCCATTCAGACAAATTAAAACCATCTTCGGGACACATACCTGATTCCGCAATAAATTTAGAGTAGTAACACAGAATAAAAACATCACGAATTTTGGGTTTAACCGTCCTAAATCCAGACGTAATATCTGTGTTAACTGTTGCTTAAAGTTCTATAAAAACACAGATGTAGAAGTGAAATAATTTTTCAACTTTCATAAAACGACACATATTTATTACTCTGTAACAGTCGCAAAAGATATCAATTTTCGCTTTTCTTAGCGCGACTCAAGATGAACTCAGGGTATCGTTATTACAATGAATAGTTTCTGACGCAGCTTGGTCGGCCAAACCACAGAAAATAAATGAATACTTTAAAGACAAGACAATGGAGTCCGATGTGCACGGACTGAAGATTGATTAGCCTTGCGTGAAAAAAAAAACTGTTGTTTTCTGATCCCTCAGCAACTAACACGCAAACCCCGCAGCCTAGAACGGGCCTCACAACACCAGGTTGCCCGCTAGCGTTCCCACTGCTAGTAAGACGAATTACCAATAAAACTCTCCTTTCTTTCTTTTGTCTGTTACTTGATTTCCTGCCTCTGTGCATGTTACGCCCGGTTCCATCTTACTTTCAGCAGACAGTGAACAGTCTTATTGCGTGCACACCGCATTGTCTTGCAACTGTCTTGCAATGCTCGAAATACCAACACATTTCTCACGATATGCAACAACAGACCCTATACATAGAACGATACGAAGACATGCGTAAAACGGTGACTTTATTCTTTAAATCCTGGATTCAATTATTATTATTATTATTATTATTATTATTATTACAATATAGTTCACTCTTTCAGTCTTTACAAAATAAACAGAACACTATATTCATCCTCTTTTTTATTACCATACAATATGTAAGTAGTATTGTGTTTACTCCGCAAAGACTGAAATAGTGATTATATATACGCAAAATGGGATGATGATTCCAAAGAAAAAAGAAAAATTTATTTGCTGAGATACATTACAAAAGAGTGATGTGCCTCCTAATAGCAAGGTTCCTGCAATGCACGTCCCTTACGTGAATCCTAAGTTCTACATTACTGATGAAATATTAATATCAAATTCTATATTATTTGGCACACTGCTATTTTCAGTTTTCAGTTCTCGCTCTGGGTTTCCAAGTCTAAGCTATGACTTTTTCGTCTCTCTCTCTCTCTCTCGCTCGCTCGATTAATAGCCTACCGCTCTTACATACCAATTAGCTCTTATTCTTCTTCCAACCTCGGTTATGTTTCATTCAGCAGGTTTTCCCATTTATATTTGATCTTACATGCAAGTGCTTTCTCAGTTCTGTGACCCTGCTAACAGCGAACAGCGTTCCGAGTGCTACTTCCTCACTCAAGTTTCGATCTGGATATGGCGATATTGACTCGTGATTTTAGACAGTCCTTCCAGGAAAATGCCAGGGTATTACGTCAAAACAGGCCACGGCCGCTACATTCCTCATTATTTCCAGTTCAGTAATCACTAAATAGCCCCCTTCTTGATGCCTAATAATCTCAGTTACTGACAATGTATTGAATTAAGCCAATACCAAAAAGCACATAATGTATGCGTGCAAAAAGGGCCTGTACAGGTGATAAAGAAACTACTCGCTGATCCCTTGTTATTAAATAGAGATCGTAGAGTATTTTGAATAGTGCCATGCTCCAACCTTTGTTTAGAGTACCACACTGTATGGGGCACGCGGTCGCGCAGTTGGTTGAGGCACTGCGCTACAAGCCGGAAGGTTGCGGGTTCGAGTTCATTGACATAATCCTTTCGGTTGCAATATTTCCCTGGGGTCGACTCAGCATCTGACAGACACAAGTACCAGGAATATTTCCTGCGGGGGGGGGGGGGGATAAAGGCGGCCGGTGCCTATGGCTCATAAACTTACTACATTCACGTGCCGATTGTTTAGAAATCTGGGATCCCCAACCTCCTGGAACCCAAAAGGCCTGTCCAGGCCTGTAATGGGATTGGTTTACCACACTGTATAATGTGGAAGGCATCTTGTAATACGCTAATTCAGTGATTTAAAACACTGCATTGCGATGCATATTTGAGATAAACACACGTTACGTTATGTTACAAATCTCCACAAACGTGACGGTTAGCGCAGAAAACAGGAAAACCAAACAAGTGTTTGACACATCACGTTTTATAACTATTTCGATGTTTGCAATTAAATTACATAAACATAACTTGAACATGATTTCAGATGGTGTAAAATATGAACATCCTCTCAGATCACGGGCCCAAAATTTTACTGCATTTGTTTAAAGATCCAGCTCGTACCGCGCAGTAGACACATTCCGTCTCCATTATACAAACCTGTCAGTTAATGCTGTATAAACCCATAACCGCCGTTTGTTCTGAGAGCCATTCGAAGCGCAGAAACATGTACATTTTGTGGGCAGAATATAGAATTTTAAATGTTAAACTTTGTGGTATGTGAAGTTAATTGTTTGGCTTTAAAAAGATTAAAAGTTAACAACAAGGAAATTGTGAGCAAACGTGAAAAAGGAGCAGTCAACGATGGAGTTTCAATAAAAAAGACATAAACCGAATAGGCCAGAGAATAGAATAATGTACCTGAAACTTAAACAGACTGTGAAACAGACGTGCGATTGGATTACGTTCAGCTTCCGATAATGGCGTTTATATATACGTACGATTTCACTTTATTATTGCTTACTATTCTCACTTCATGTTCATCTGTTGTTGCTTAATGTTTGTACAAATACATTGCGCACTGTATAAATTAATTTTCCAATAAAGGCGGAATGTTGTTCTCACTAATTGTTAAAGCAAGTGTAATGAATGACTGACAGACCCTTGCCTGCCTAGGTTTTCTTTATCGTTAGTAGCAGAGTGTACATACATTTTTGCTTGTTCTCTGTTATACATATTTGTTCTAGAAGGTACTGTACAGTATGCAACCCGCCACACTCCCCAGGGCGTGACGCGAACTTCATGTCGGCTAGTGGAACGTATCTGGTCACGAATCTCTTCCACTAACGTGATTGGTTGATTTGTGGAAACCCACATATGGGAATAAGCGGCGTTCGACTTTCAATTGGCTGCCATGTCTCTTCATCTTTGATGAGGAGATACTGCATCATGCTGAAGCCTAACACCATCTTGCGTCCACATATAGAAGTGTGTTCTATACCACGGGGTCTTTTGCATTTCTTCTTATGATTTGAATATTTCGGCTCAGCGGTGCTATATACATGCATTTATCAAAGCGCTACAGAGTGTTATATTGGCCAGTGTTACAATGATTTACAATTATCTAATTATACAAGGTAAGTTGGTGCAGTAAATTGCAAAATCCTAAATTATTTGTGCGGAAACCGAAATGAATATTTTGACTGTTAGTTTTGAGCGTAACATTCTAAATTTCTAAAGTACAATGAAATTAACCCTTTAAAGACGAAACGCACTCTGTCTAATATAAAGACTCAGTGCGGACCGCGCAGTAAACACTCTCCACCTCAGTTTAAAAAACCAGTCATTTAATGGCGTGTAAGTTGCTGTTTGTTCTGAGATCCGTACAAAACGCATAAACGCAATGTGGGCACCACGTAGAACTGACTAAATTTAAGCCTGGTGGTACGTAACGTTACCGCTAGGCTTTAAAACGTTAATGGAGACCACAATCATTTTAACAACCAGTCTGGCTATTTGTACTAGCGAGGTGGCATAGTGCAGGGTTAAGTCCTGGTGGACAGTAGGCTACCTAACAACAGTCAGAGTAGACTGTGTTAGAAGTAGGCAAGTGTATAGAGTGAAATTAGTCTTGAGAACACTGTAGATGTGCATGTACTGTGAATATTAGTAAAAACGGTAATACACATCTGGATCGTAGTCAGACAGCGATATTGTTCCCAGCCGTCGCGAACCCTGGAATCCACGGCGTCAGCACTGATATCGCCAGCTGGCGCCAGCGAACAACCTAAGAGCATAACCGAAGTGCCTCGCTTTTATCACAGCTACGACTAACGAGGACATCCCAAATCTAAATTAGGGACCAATCCCGTTACATAAATAAACTGCATTATCCAGCAGAGAATTGACAGCTTTGAGGACGTGAACAATATGATTGCTGCAACATATTTCACGTTTTAAGAGTGACCATATTTGTGAGCACTAAGGAGTATGGTAAGTTATCTAAATCAGTCCTTCAGAGAAAGACGTAAAGGCGTACTGTCGAGAATTTTAACTCCGTAGCTGACATTCCAGAGCCACTTATAGGGCACAGAAAAATTTCTCTCAGATTATGAAAGAGTTTCTACTCAGTAACTTATCCTTACATTTCTTCATACACACACAAGAAGCAAGTTCATCATCGTGCCACTTTCTTCGTTGAATCTCATAACCATCCGGCGAAATATCCACATTTATCTAACTCCTTCAGCAAAGAAACGACCAATCTTAAAAGCAATCACATTTTCGTTCCACGCGCAAGTCCCATACGTCAGACAAACAGACGTGATCAGTACAAGCTAATACAATTCAGTTTGGTGGATAAAATTACTGCAGCGATGAGCATGGACAAAGCACTATCCTTATGACACGTGACCTATACAGGAAATTCCAAAACAGGGGTCTCAAACATGCGTCACGTGGGCCACGTGCAGCCTTTCAGTTCATTCGACAAGTTCACTCATTGAACTTATTCCAGTTCCAGAATATGGCCCCATTCAGTGTCGAAAGAGTTTTTCATTTAAATTTTTCACAGTCCTGTAGACTAAACATTTTGCGACCAATAATTGGTAACTTACAATATACGTAGAGAAAATAAAAATGCAATTAATTTTTTAATTCAATAATTATTACGCATATTTATTTAGTTAATACTAGTATGAAGTATCCTTCACAGTGTGTTTAATTCTAATGAAAATACTTACCAGTTTTACTTATTAAAATGATATAAGGCCCTTTCCAAATCTTAAAACTCCTTTTGGCTCTCCTACCCTTGACTTCGCAAACCTACTCTACAGTAATGGATACATAACTCTTGTACCTCAGTCACATGTTTAAAAACAAAGAATTTACATACTTCAGTCAAGATATTAAATTTGTGCACATCTTATTTATAAAAATGTTCAAGTAGGCCAGAGTTTTGGAATTGTGGAAAATTGTTTCCCAGCCTCTGAATAAAGAGCCTTTTAAATAAATGCTTAAAATCACAGGCGAGAATACCAAATGACGGACATGTTTACATACCAATACCCTTTAACCAAATCACCCCTTCCGATGAGAGACGCGGATGGCGTTGCTGCATTTGTTCATTTTTGAAGACGAAGTTTGTCATTTGCTACTTTTGCCTTTACGAGTAAAGTAACGTATAAAATCCGTGTCTATTCAGGTTCGTGGTGATGGGCTAAAAAAGAAGATACCACAACAAAGGACATTAACACGTAAGATTTTCTCAAACAAAAATACCAATAAATTAAGGCAAACATACCGCACGTACACAACAGTTTCCGATAGACATGTACATTAAATCACAGATGTTAAAAACCTCGTCTATTATTTTACATGCCTGTGGAACGTGGTTGCTTACCTTACGGATGGTGAAACGTTTAAAATATTGTAGTGAAAACAGCACTAAAGGGTGTAGAACACTGCAAGATGAAGACGTCTGGAATGTGTAATATTCATACGACACTATGGTAAAAATCGATGATGAGACTGGTAGGACACGCAGAACCCACGACACAAATAAAAAATACACATGTACTTATGCAAACGTTTAACCTGAAAAAATAATCGCGAGAGACCATTTGCTCTATTTAGGTATACGATGGGAGGATGCTACTAAAGTCAATAGAAAATGGTAGGAAATAAATTTGTACATTAGGATGTACTCAGCACTTTCACGGAAGAGTCAAGTGATCGACTCTTCTGGAAGCGGTAATGAATCTGCAGGTTTCACAAACTGCCGGGAATTTTACGAAAGCCTGAGGACTACCAAAGTATTACGGAAGAATTCATTAGTAATTCCTTCAAAGGTACGGTCATTTTATGAGTTAAGGTTCACTTTAAAATCTTAGGGAACCCAAACCTTGTACCAAACCAGACACCGCGTCTTCCGAAAAGTACATAAAAACTGCATCCATGTTTCAGTCATCCTGATGCAATAAAAAAGCAATACCTTAAAGTAATATTGTAAACAAAACAAATTAACGCTCTTCATCTTAACCCTTCATCTTGTAGTGGTTAGCATCCTACACGTACCGCCAGGGTAACACTAAAATTTTTGCGTTTACATACATACATACATACATACATACATACATACATACACACACACATACATACATACATACATACATACATACATACATACACACATACATACATACATACATACATATATACATACATACATACATACATACACACATACATACATACATACATACACACATACATACATACATACATACATACACACACACATACACACATACATACACACATACATACACACATACATACATACACACATACATACATACACACATACATACATACATACATACACACATACATACACACATACACACATACACACATACATACATACACACACACACACACACACATACATACATA